>JABWTJ010000324.1:0-106594 GCA_016801875.1 Solanum sitiens
TCAAAAGTTGAAGTATGCATAAACAAGATTTTGATGGAGTTTTAACATCAAAATCATCAATTCAAAACAATATAAATACATTTAAACCATTAGAACTTAAATACAAGAAGACCCATACTAGAAATCAAAGTTATAAGAAGATTGAGTTTAGAAACCCTTTTGAAAACGATTTTGGAAATTGGCTTCTTGAATGAAAAGATATTCAATAATGGATACCATACCTTTAATAGAAGGAAATCCACTAATTTTGATGAAGAAACAAGTCCAAGGCGGCCCTCCTTTCCTTCCTTGACTTCTAGCTTCCAATGGAGTCTTGAGAGAGTTTCTTTAGAGAGAGAGAGTTGAATTTAGAAGGGGGGGGGGGGGTCTTGTCTAGGCCTAGGGTTTAAAAATCATTTAATATAACCTAAAAATCCCTTAAAAACCTTCCAAATTCTTATTTAGACGTGGGGTGAATTTACAAGTTCACCCCTGACTTGGCAGAAAAATATGCGCACAAGGACAAGGCTTGCGACGACCTACTTGTGACGGGGCATGACGGGTGCAACGGCCCATCCTGACTATCCGTTGCAAGCTTCAGTGGCTTGAAAAGGGACCCCTCTACACCCTTGAACAATTCCCCCAATAGGTAACCTTATGAAGGGGTGTCACAGCCATGACTGGCCGTTGACTGCTCCGTCGCCAAGGCTGCCTGGGACAGCCTGCTTACCAGGTTTTGGGTCCTTCCTCAAGGACCCTTCGATGGTCCTTGGGGATAATTTCCCGTACGTTTCCAACACAAATATGATAATTTATAAGTTTAACACCTCTCACATGAATTTCATCCAAAATGAACACATAAAACTCGACGAAACTCGTCTAGACGTACAAGGTCGACTCAAGGCATATCTTTCGAATGCCTTGGACGTTCTTGGTCGTTTGACCTCCAAACTTCACAAAACTTTGCACACTGCCTAAGGACACTAAACTAACTCCGTTTAACTTAAAATCAAATGAAAAAACAATCATGAGGCTCTAGTTCACCTTAGTTCATTTTGGGGCGTTATAGAATGACAATCTTTTAGCCAAATAAATCTATGAAAGATGCGCCTAAAAATGTGTTAAAATGGTATATGAACACACCATATGAATCAAGTGAAAACGTTGATAAAAATGAATTGAAAATGACCAAAATTTCCAGCAACTATGCAAGGTTAAATTAGACTAAAGTTTAATGAAGAAAATCTGGAAATTTGATGAATTTTAAAGGGGTGAGGCCACCAGGATTCGAACCTATGACCTCACCCATTTGTCTACTGTAAATCGCGAGAAAAAGATGAAAAATGGGGCTGGGGGGAATCGAACTCACATCACTGGATGAGAAAGAGGAGAACAATAAATTAAACAAATAAATGGGAGGCGTGGGAATCGAACCCACGACCTCCAGGTTGCGAAGGAGAGAAGAGAAATTAAAGAAAAAGAAAGTGTGAGGCGTGGGAATGGAACCCACGACCTCAGGGATAGAAAGGGAGGAGCGAAACTAATTAAGAAAATGAAGAGAGGTTGTGGGGGCTCGATCCCACAACCTCACTGCCAAAATGCTTAGCCTAGCGAAATTTAAATAAAAAAAAGAGGCTGTGGGGGGTTCGAACCCACCACCTCACAGCCTCTAGCAAAATTAAAAGAATAATAAGGAGGTTGTGGGGGTTCGAACCCACAATCTCCCAATTCCCCAGCGAAATAAATAACAAAATAAAAGAGGTTGTGGGGGTTTGATCCCACAACCTCATGATTTAGGTGAAATGGGACTATAGTAATTTAAGGAAAAATAAAAAGGGGTTGTGGGGGTTCGAACCCACAGCCCTTGGGCCAACTTAAGAAGAAAATCAAGTAGAAAACTAATGATACAATGTTAATGTTGGGGTTCAATCTAGAGTCCCAATGTCATTGAGATTAAAAATAAAATCAATGAAAAATGTAAATGTTATCCCAGTGATTCGAACTTGGGTTTCCTTGCCCAAACTTCCGTATTGATACATAAGTCATACGTGAACAAAATATCCAAGAATAATGCCACCTACTTAGATCAAAATCAAGATCTTGGCATATATACAAGATAAATAAGTCTTGTACTACATAATCTTAGGAATGTATGAATCACTTAACGAATTATGAATGAAGCCTCATGGCTTGTACGTATAGACTCATAAGTCTAGCATACGTTTTAAAGAAGTGAACCTAAGATGTATGTAATGAAAGGATGTAACCCTAGAAGGGTTAAGTATGAGTGTAAAACACACTAAATGGCCTAGTACATTGGAATACGATGAAATGATTATTATGTAATGAAATGACGAAACCCTAAAAGGGTTAAGTAAGAGTGTGAATCACACAAATGACCAAGTATATTGGAATATGATGAAATCAACATTTACGTAAAATGGGGTGAGTAATTATGAAGAGCAAATGTGCTAATGTTAATGAATGTGGTGACAACATGATATGAGGCTAATGTAAAAGATGAGAACAATCTCAAATAAGCCTAAGTATATGTTACCAAAACATACTCACCTATGAGAGTGTAAAGTTAATGAAGAGACCAGTCTCTATGAACACTCTAATGAAAGTATTGAGATTAACAAACTTAATACTAATGATGAGATGAGAAATCATCTAATGAGCTATGATGTCCGCATACTAGAAGCCAGCTTCCATGACGTATGAGTTGAACATAATGAAACTTTATACATAGCACCGATAGACTAGCTATGAGCGGTGATGCCTTCTTTAGGGAAGGGCAGAGGTTCACGTAACTCTCATGAGATGAGATTGTCCGGCTTGCCGTGTATGGGTCTCCTTATATCTCCTGGTCTTCAAATCTATACTGACAATATAGGGATCTGGCAGGGTTAAATTCCCATGTACGCGCATGTTTTTGGGTCACTTCGGCCGGTGATTCCACCTCTTTTCGGTGTGGGGGAGACACTAGATTTCATGATGCTCACATGATCTATGTCGGTTAAAGTTAAAGTTCCCAATGAATGAATGAGGCCAGCCTCAAATGAAGCATATAATGAAATGAATTATACCAAAGTTGGTAGGATAGGATAATCAAGAGGCGAGCTAGACTCAGGTAATGACACTAGGTTATTCTTGATCATTGCACAGCGAACCCGATGAAAGTCTTAAACTACACCCTATGTATAGCTGGTGTTTACACTGGCCTATGAATGCAATGAAATGAAGTACGTAGGAATGAATGAAGCAGACTCTGTGTTTGCTAATAAAGACTCCCTAGTTGAGGTCCCATATGTTGAGCCCTCATTTTGTAAAGTCTTAATGTTAAGTCCATGATTCCAAGGTCTCATGGCATATGAATAAATGATATGAAAGATGTTATGTGCTATATGCAATATGATATGTGCTATGTGTAAGATGTTATGTGTTGTGTGCAATATGATAATTGTGATGATGCATGTTACTCTCATGTCATGACTTTCCTAATCAAAATTTGGAAAGCTCACTGACTTTCCTAATCCAAATTTGGAAAGCTCACTGACTTTCCTAATCCAAATTTGGAAGGTTCACTAACTTTCCTACTCTCAATTTGGCAAGTCCACTAACTTGACTTTCCATAATCATGTTGTTAGGAAAGAGCTATCTTTTCTCATGCATGTTCTTGGTGTGTGCTTGCATATACCCATACTTAGTACAAGTGTGTACTAACCCTATACAACTCTACAATTTTAGGTGCAGGTGCAGGTGGACGCTAGAGCTACAGGTTGACGCTGACGCTATCCGGACATCGAGCATTCATCCGGACTTGGTAGGTCCTCATGCATTTCGAGGATGCTGCCATTTATATTCTAGCTTAGTTTTAGAGTTGAGCTAGTGGAGCATGTTCCACAAGCATTTCTTTCCTGTTTTATTCAGACATTGTATTGGTGCCATTTTGGCAAGTACATCTTTATTACTATATTACAGTATTTCTTTCATTTGATGATCTTAATATTAGATGGTTGATGGTGAACAGTTATGTATTAATGAGAATGTTTAATAAGTAAGTTAAGAAACAAAAAGTTTCAAATTTTCCGCTAAAATTAACCTAGATGAAGTAAGAATGACGTATGTAGGCTTGTCTGCGACCTTTGAGAGGTCAACAACGCCGATCTCGTCTGGGGTCTAGATTCCGGTCGTGACATGAATATTCGATATTAATCTCGTATGATCAAAGTAAAGAAGTATTATACGAATTTATCTAGTTATTCTAGTCTATCAAGTGGTAACTTGTGATCTTAATGTTAGGTTGGTTGCTAGATGAATCGATCATGGTTATTTGTCCTTAGCTACTGCCTATATGTATAATGTGATGATAATTAGGTATAATTGATGTAACATTAATAAATAACCATTGAATTGGCAAAGATTGATTTTGATTCTTCTAGCCTATAAAGTGAATGTTGTAATGTACATGACATGATCTAAACGTTAGGGTAGATAAAGCATGATTTTCTTTGAAGAATGATATCTTTAGTTACTGCCCTACATATGTATTATTTAGAAAAGTGTTATTGATGATCGAAGTAAGCGAATTGGGTTAACGATATATGTTCTTCTACTTTCTAGTATATATGTGATGTATTGTATTAGATTATAATATGATCTTGTAGCGACTTGTGGATGGTTTCTTTTATGACTATGGTACTTTCTCTACTACCCTATACTTGAATTATTGATGAAAGAGTAGTAATGGTCAATGATGACCAAAGGATAAAGGATTGGTAAGAATTTCTATACTCTTCTACTTCTCTACTTCCTTATAGTAATGTTGATGAAGCGTTGTATGGCATTGTATGGTATGGTCAACTTATGGTGGCGGTGTTTACTTTATTGTCATTATATATATGTTGACCATGGCCTTGAAGTCAAATTGATGAATATATGAATGAGTATGATGATCACCTTATGTGTAACTTGTATCTAGCCTTCAACTTTAGTTGTGAATCTAGGTTATGTTACTATTGTTATGAGCATGTAAATGGTTATGTTAAGATCATGTGTAGTTACTGCCATTAATGAAGTTTTAAGGATTGATGACCCCTACCCATGTACCCCTATGTGAATGTGTGAATAACTAAGGTTGGGAGTCTTGAATGTAATGTGAAGATTTTCTTGCCTCCTATGCTAAATGGTGTTGGGTGGTCTATGCTTTGTTGTGAATTATGGTCTTAAGAGGGGGGCTGCCTCAAGATGTTATGGATAGCCATTGTGTGATCATGTTGACCAATGTACACACACTCACACATTATGCATGCTTACAAGTAGTATAGGTCATGGTGTCTAAATGAAAGGTAGTTCTCATATTCACTACTGTCTACTACTATGCATGTTAAGATTATGTCTATGAAAGTATGATTTTTGTTTCCTTAAATATGACGACTCGATAAGTTTACTAGAATGGGTAAGGGTATGGGACCTTGCCTATGCATGGCACATGTGTACCTTGATAGGATAGTTTCTTGTTTTAGTTTATACGTGTATGAATATGAATGTATGAACATGTGTGACCTTAATGTGTTATGTGAAAGGAGTACTCACATATATGTATAAACACACACACATGAATGATGATCTAGTCAATAGAGGAGCCTTGAAAGGTGTACTCAAGTGTATCCTAAACTAGATAGTGCTAATGATATATGCTATGTCAATGTGAAAGGGTTTCTCACATGATTTAGGTTGATGAACTCTCATCTATGAACTATAAGCTAAGAATATAGGGACTCGATCTCCTAAAGCCTAATTTTATAAAGTAATGTAATAAAGGCTTTTAATAAAAGGAACTTAGCTTAGTACCGAGTGAACTTAAATATGAGTGTGTGTCCCTTTCCAATGTGGGAAGGAAAGTCTACCCTAAATCTCATGAGGTGGATAACCACAATGCCTCAATAGGCATAAATAGGGTTTCCATAACTGAATAACCATAATGCCCCATCTTGGCATAAAGAGGGTTTTCATATATACCTCCAAGTTCCATTACTATGTTTGCCACATAGGATCTAGCAAGTGATTTCACTTAGTATGCTAGCATGTGTTAATGTTCTACCTTGGCTATGTAAGAACACCTTCCATTGGTGTAAGGCTCTACAACACCAAATTCCATGTTTAGCACCCATGGTCTTAGTGTCGGTTAAGGCTATAATTTCCCTAAAGTAAAATAGACAACGGAAGTAAATGACTAAGATCCTAACTAGGATGACCTAAGGGAGGTTACTTAGTATATGTGGAAGTAATGAACCCATCTAGACATTCCAAATGTATCTCCTTAGGAAGTTCTAGGAAGGTGTTCTAATGTGTATAATTATGATTATGTCTTTATGCATGATGGTCGTATTTGTCTATTTGTCATGAAGATGTGCATGGTATGAGTCTATGTGATGTGGTCTTATTCTTATATGCACTGTGTGAGTCTTAATGACTATATGATGAAGATTGTTGACATGAATGGAGTGGTGTTCACTTACTTGTTGATGTATGAAATAGAATGTTAAGGCTTGTGGTCTTATGATAGTTAACTAAGTATGTGTGAGGTTATGGGGCTTTGCACATACATTGCACTAGTAGACTTAGAGTAGGATTATGAGTAAGGTTTCATAAGGTTCTATGTGAAGTAAAAATAAGTATATACATATATGTATAATGATAAGAGATTACTGTAAGGTCCTTATGTCTTGGCTTAAATGGGTCTATCATGTGCTATACTTCTATGATGATATGTGATGACTGGTGTAGGTTGTATGTATGCTTTATTTGTGGCCTAAGGTGATTCATTACACCAAGTATAACTAGAGGGTTACTTGGGAAGCTAGTGAATAAAAGAAAGGATAGATCACTGTAAAGTAAAAGAGATCACTATAAAGTTACCTAAAAAATGAGCTAAATTCTATATTTGATTTTCTATGATGTTTGGCCTTTGAATATGCCAATATGAAGTATGTGAATGATATAAATTCAATTGTTTAAAGGTTTAATAAAGATTTACTCAAAAAGCCATGAAGTATGATTTCAAGAAAATGTCCCTTTTAAATGCATGTTTTTGCATGGTTGCCATACTTAGTGCATTTTTGTACTAATCCAATTCTTCTCTACATTTTAAACAAAGTGTAGGTTATGGATGCTTAAAAGGATGTCTATACAATTGAGAAGCTTGATATGTGATTCTCACTCTCAAGGAAAAGGGTCCTTAAGTTCCAAGGATTCCCTACTTATGTTTACTTAAAGCTTTATAAGTTGTATACTTATGTATTATGTTTTAAGGGTCGTGTCCCTAATGTACTCTAATGTTGTTGAGTCTAAGATGTCAAAGAGACATAGAGTCAATTATGTAATATGATATTTTGAGTGTACATGAAGTGAAGATTTTAGCATATGAAGTGCTATGAAAAATTTTAAATTTTCCGCTAAATTTACTATGACAAATGAGATGAATAATAACTATGGTCTTGTATAAGACCTCCGAGAGGTCAAGTACGCCATGTTACTTCTAGGGGGTGCTCCCCGGATGTGACAAGTACCACCCATGTTGAGGAATAAATGAGAGATTTACCAAAAGATGTGCATAGAGTTGCACGCTTGGGGTCAGACTTATGGATTCCACAGAAGAAGAAATAGTTGTGACAAATGGTACTAAGTCATCATTAGTGTCAGAAGTAAAAGTCAAGCAAGACCAAGACCCTATTTTGCTTGAATTAAAGGCAAATGTTCATAAGAAAAAAGTATTAGCTTTTAAATAAAGGGGAGATGATGTATTGCGATATCAAGGTTGGTTGTGTGTACCAATAGTGGATGGACTCCCAAAAAGGATTATGGAGGAAGCTCATAGCTACAAATATTCCATTCATCCGGGTTCCACAAAGATGTATCATGATTTGAAAGAGGTGGATTGGTGGGATAGTATGAAAAGGGGCATTGCACAAATTGTTGCTAAGTGTCAAAATTGCCAACAAGTTAAAGTAGAGCAGCAAAGGCCTGATGGTTTTGCTCAGAATATAGAACTTCCAGAATGGAAGTGGGAGATGATTATTATGGATTTCATCATAGGCTTGCGAAGGACTGGCAGGCAACATGATTTTATTTGGGTGATTGTTGATACAATGACAAAATCAACCCATTTTCTGCCGGTAAAGACTACCCATCACGCAAAAGATTATGACAGGTCATATATTCAAGTGGTGGTAAGACTTGATGGAGTCCCAATATCCATTATTTTAGATAGAGGTGCATAATTTACGACACAGTTGTGGAAATATTTTCAAAAATGTTTTGGTTCAAAGATGAACTTAAGTATTGATTTTCATCATCAGATAGATGGGCAATCAGAGTGCACTATTCAGACATTAGAAGACATGTTGAGGGCTTGTGTGATTGATTTCAAAGGTAACTGGGATGATCACCTACCCATTTTCGAATTCGCTTACAAAAATAGTTACCACTTCAGCATCCAAATGGCTCCATATAAAGCTCTTTTCGGGAGATATGCGGATCTCCTATTGGATGGTTTGAAGTTTGTGACGCAGGGTTGATAGGACCAAATTTGGTTCATCAAGGTATGGATAAGGTGAAAGTGATTCAAGAGAGGTTCAAAATGACATAGAGTCGTTAGAAATCCTACACTCATGTTAGGAGAAGGGAGTTAGAGTTTGAAGTAGATGACTGGGTATACTTGAAGGTTTCATATATGACGGTTGTTATGAGGTTTGGTAAGAAGATAAAACTTAGTCCCCGGTATGTAGGTCCTTAAGAATTTCAAAGAGGATTGGAAAAATAGCTTATGAGTTGGAGCTACCACAAGAGTTAAAAGCGGTTCGTCCTGTATTTCATGTCTCCATGTTGAAGAAGTGCATGAGAGATCCTTCATTGAGTATACTAACTGAAAATATTGGGATCAAGGATAGATTATCTTATAAGAGATTCTGGTTCATATTTTAGATAGTTAAGTTCGCAAGTTGAGGACAAAATAGGTTGCATCAGTTAAAGTCCTTTGGAGGAACCAATTCGTTGAAGAACATACTTGGGAAACTAAAGAGGATATGAAGAAGATATATCCACATCTCTTTGAATCTGGAGAAAATGCAGACCAAGGTAATAATTCTCTTCTTAGTACTCTTTAAATTATGAGTGAGCATGTTGTTTGTTTTCTTTTGCTTGTTGGGTGTTTTAACTTGATGTTACCACCCATAACCTAATAGGCGTAATCTCATTCTATGATGAATGTTCCCAAGGGATAGATATTGTAACATATAGCAATTTGAAATAGCTAGAAAGAAGCTAAGAACTTGAAATAATCGTTTTTTTGGAAAGAATGAAAAATCTGGAGAATATTTAAAGTTAGGAAAAATGAGTTATTGGTCAACTTCAAACGTCCATAAATCCTATCTCAATATGAGTTAGGTGTATTTCAAAATATGGTTGGAAATATCTTGGAATGACCTTTCAACACCGCTCAGTTTGCACACTTCCGAGTTTGTATGAGTGAGAAATGCCCTTTGGAAGTTGGGCTGTTGGAAAAAGGAAATGTCCAATCCGGATTTTAAGGGGTATTTTAGTCTTCTCTTTGACCTATTATTTTAATCCATTTTTAGGAGTTTAATATGGGTGAAATCAGATTGTAGTCAGTTTTAGAAAATTGGAATTTACGCTACGGCTTGGAGAAAGGAGACAAAATGAGAAAGAAGAAGAAAGGGCAAGATTCATCAAGATCTATCAATCTAGTTGTTGTTTTTGCCAAGGATTTATTCCTACCAGGTATTTGAGATCACATAGCATTGGGTTAATTCTCCCACCTTCCAATAATGATTCAATTTCACTGAAGTTATTATATTTGAAAGTAAATCTTTGAGTTCTTTATAAATTTTTGTTTGAATTCTTGAAGGTGTTGTTGATTGGACTTTCTTGAGGTTGATACGTGTTTTTAGCAGTGTTTCGAGTAGAATTTGATGTATATTGAGGGTATAGATGATTCTATGTATTGGGTAAAGGAATCCATGTAGTTTAGAGGGTTTAGAGCTGAAAAACAAAGAAGTAATTTAGTCCGACAATATTCGAAGGTGGTGGCGCATTGTGGGTTTTGTTCCTAGATTTGGGAATTTTTGTTTCGCATCGTGGAGCCGTCACAGAGCATTTTTCTTCAAAAGACCTTTACAAAACGAAATTTTAAAAGCTCCTATGTGTCGCAGACCCACTCTCAAATATTGATTTTCAGTCTTTTCTCATGTTTAGTTATCTAAAATTATTCCTAAACGTCATGAGATCTTTCTAATCAAAATCACGACTCGTCAATGCATAATTCTATTCAAGGATCAGTAAACAGTCATGTCAAGAAGTCAAGATTTAAATCAAGATAACTTCTTAAAGTTTTTCTTTAAAAAGTGTTTTACATATGTTTTAACTTTGTTTTAAAGCGGATCCACTAAGTTCTTAAAGTGGATCGACTAAGTTAACTAGTTCTATATGACACTAATGTATAGGATAGTCTTGTAGCGTGATGTAAACGCATTTTATCACTACTTAGGCACATAGTGGTTGTTGTCGGTTAGAGAAATTCCCACCGAAACTATATTACTTTTTATGTGATTAAAGTTGAGTTTATTTTTGCATTTTCTTTGAAGAAATAAGTTGTTTTGTTGCTTTATTCTTAGTTACGTTTATTCATGAGTTGAGAACAGACAAGGTAAGTGTTTGTGTAAGAATATTTTCAAGCCTATGTTATGTTTAGAATTCAAACTTTCATACTCGTACATTCAATGTAATGATGTCAGTTGGCCTGCATCATATTATATGTAGACGCAGGTAACTAGGATCGACATTCCAGTGCATCATTGATCTAACGTGAAGTTCAGAGTTGTTGATGAGCCTCTTTGCATTCCAGATGGATTTTTACATTATTTTATAGTGTTCATTAGTTAGGATGATCGTGGGTCTTGTCGCGACATCCCTCTTGTTTTGAGGCTTTATAGCTACAGTCCTTTAGTCTTTCCGTTTTCAGTTGAATACGTTTAAGACTTGAGTTTCCATTTTGGCTATGTTTAATATTTCTTAATGACATTTGCATGAGTTATCCTTTTAGACTGGCCCCAAGCGAACCCTTGGCATGGCTTACATACTCTGGGGAAGACATAAACACAAGAAATAGTCTTAAAGGATAACTTCTGCAAATGTCTTTAAGAAATATTTAACAAAGTATAAATGCAAACTCAAGTCTTAAATATCTACAACTGAAAACGAAAAGACTAAAGAATTATAGCTACTGGTCAATGAAGCCTCCAAAACAAAGAGGGATGTTGGGAAAAGACCCAAGATCATCCTAACAACTAAATACTAGAAAGTAATGTAAAAAAAACCTTATGTAAAGAAAGGAGGCTCAGTAAATGATTCTGAATGCTCAACTGGATCAACGAGACGCTGGATCCAGATCCTAGTTACCTGTGTCTGCATCATTAAATGATGCAGGCCAAATGACATCAATAAATTGAATGGATAAGTTTGCAAAGGGAATTCTAAAACTAAGCATATGCTTGAAAGGAATTGAAGAACTTACCTGATTCAACTCTACTCAAACTTAAGTGAACTCATTTCAATATAAAGCAGTATAAGACAATTGCAGTTTAAAGAAAAGCCTTTTAAACGTGGATGTCAACTCTGGGTATTTGGAAATACAATAATACTCTGTGTATGCAAAGATACAAATATAACTCTGAAATGTATGTCAAAATTCCATTGAAATGTTTATATAAGAATACAAATACTTTTGTGAGAGTTTCTCTAATTTACAACCGTGTTTCCTCTCTTCCTTTATTCTAAAAGTATTTACTCTTTTTTAAAAACTAGCTGAAAGGCTCTTTTAAATCAATGTTTCCTTTTCTTGTTTAAATATGAAAACATTTTAAACTAAAACACCTGGAAATTGTATGACCTAAGATAGAGCCCTACATGAGGTCTATTAACTTAAAAAAGGGTTTAAATGAAGTTTCTAGACCTAATCCTATGTAATTAACTTAGTTTGGTAATTTTAGAAGTAAAACGTGAAGAGACGTCCATGACACCCAAAAACTAGTCTAGTTGAACTAGTGTGTGGTAGGGTCATGTAGTTAAGTTGTGGAGTGTGGTATGAAGGTGAAATTGAGTGTCAATGGTTCCTACACCTAGACGTACATGTTTAGGGTCCAAACATCCTACTAAGACTCCCCAAGGACCGCCCTAAGGGTCCTTGAGTAAGACCCAAACAATGGACCCAAAAGCTATCAAAACAAAGTAGCCGTCCACGAGCACCATTTACGGACCGTCAATGGTTTCACGGGGAGTGGACTGGCTTCATGAGTTAAGACTTAGACTCCTCACAAAAGCCTTTGTAACTTCTTCTCTGAACCATTTGAATGACATCCAGGACGGGCGGTAAATTCATCCATGGTCCATGGATGGTTGCCGTCAATGCGAACCTGTGATGCTGTCATTTAATAGGCCAAGCCAAGGGTGGTTTGGTAAATTGAACCCTTGTCTAATTAAATATGAAACACTCCGGAAGTTCATAACTTAGTCTAGAACCCCACATGATGAACCAAGACTTCAAACACTGTTTCTAAGATTAAATTATTAAATTGAAATCAAGTAGGAAGTGTTAGAGTCAAAACGTCAACAAACAACCATGACGTCCAGCGAATTGTGAAATGTGCACTAGTGTGCCTTGGCATATTTCATGGGGTTTCAAGAGTTGGAATTCAGTCAAATTTGGTGAAAAGGTGTTAAACATGTATTAAAGTGTGTTTAGGGTCGACGTCTAGGTACGACTCCCAAAGGAACACCCTAGCGGTCCTTGCAGAGGATCCTACATTTATACCCCAAAACTGTCTTGTGGAAAGTGTGTAACCACGAGCCAAACGACGAGTCATCAATTGATTGACGCTTCAACGATGGTATTATTTGTTTGCACTTAGTCATTTTCCCAAAACGGTTAAAAGTAGGCCTCTCTGTCCCAAATGACGCCATTGCAGTATGGGTCCGGTGATGGGGTGACAGGCCGTAGACCAGCAACTGTCGTTTGGCGGGCGACATAACTGTTAAGTTGTAATTAGGTTGGGTTAATTATTTAGTTAGTTAATTAATTAATTAAGGATTAAGGGGTGGTTAATTAAGTTAGTTAAAGGACTATATAAGCTACCCTATGTCCTAAACAAACTTAACACCTTATAACTCCCAAACCCAATTCTCTCTACTTTCTCTCTCTATTCCAAGACCCCACTGAAGACCAAGCTTAAAGGTTCATTAGGGCTCCAAAACTCACGTTTTTCACCATCTATATTCAGGGTATCCTAAGGTATGGAAGCTATTCACTGTTGGGATCTCTTTCCCGAAGAGGCTCTTCAAAGTTGGTTTCCAATGATGTCTAAAAGATGGGTTTTCATCCAATTTCGTGAATGATCTTTCAAATTGATTTGATGTTGATTTCTTTTGATTATTATTGATATATTATGATTTTTTTATGGGTTAATTGATGTATTTCTTAGTCTTTTATCTAGTCTATGAAAGAATTCATGATTGAGCCCTGTTCCCGTAACCCTAGGTTATGAATTGAGGTTGATTTGACTTGTGATGATACAATTGACTTAGTTCTTGTATAGATTATTATTATATGATGTTATTAAGTGAATTGATGGATGAATATGGTTGGATTGATGGTAAGATCTTTAAGAAGCTTTTGGAGGCCATTTGGTAAGACTTTATGATCTTGAATTCTTTACTTCAATGATTATGGCTTATACTTGATGATGATGTTCGATTGAAGCATTATATGTGATTATATTAAGATGATGATGATATTATTATTGTGATGAAATGTCTTGAATATGTGAATGTGAGATCATGTTAAGGATATTACACAAGGTTGATTATGAATCACTTGTGTGCTTACTATGATATTTACTATGATGTGTTGATCTCACAAATGAAGGCTTGTTATGAAAGGAAATTATCATGCAATACATAATTATATAACAACATTATATACAAGGGTTTAGTCTCCTATGGCCTATATTAAGCTATGATGATTAATAATGACTTAAAGACATTTCAAAAAGGGACTTTAGATTAGCACCGAGCGAACAAGTTATGAGAGGTGTCCCTTCCCAATGTGGGAAGGTAGGTTCACAGTGGTTCTGATGAGATGTAGACTACAATGCGATTGTGCATAAAGAGGGTTTCAAGTATATCTCCTAGTTCCTTAACTATGTTGCCTCCATAAAAATACTAGCTAGTGGATTCACCTAGAATGCTATGTTCACCTTTTTTATTCTACATTGGCAATAGACCACCTTCTTTCGGTGTGAGGTTTCATGAAACGGGATTCCATATTTATCTCACATGGTCTATTGTCGGTTAAGGTGATTGTTCCAAAAAAGTAAATGAATGAATGAAGTAATGAAGATGCACACTAACTAGGGTGACTTAAGGGGTTTTACTTAGTGTAGGTAGGGGTTGGAACTATACTTATACATTGCACAAGTTGACCTTGATGGGAGTTCTAGAAGGTTGTTCTTATGCACTTATGATATGAATGAAATGCATATATTGACTTTACATGTTGATGATCCTATATGATGTTAGTTTCATTGATGAACATGCTATTGGTCTAAATTGCTATATATGATGATGACTGATGACTATACATGATGTTACGATAGATGAAGCAAGGCATTTTTTATGATCTCTTACCTTGTTTACTTTATTAAGTAGGGTTATGGGCTTCACATGATCATTGAACTTGTAATCTTGGGATAAGATTGTGAGTAAGGATCTTGTATGCTTGATGTTATGATCTCTATTACATGAATTGTCGTTATGACTTTATGTTGAAGCTATTCATGTTGATATGACCTGTTGATGATATGCATGTTGACATGACTTTATAATTATGTTGGTCTTGTGTAGGATATGGACTCGTCTTAAGTGATAATATGATCATTGGCTTGTATATGTTCGTGATTATGCATAAAGTATTTTAAAAGTGACTTAGCATGGTTTTGAACAAAAATGTCCTTTTAAGCATTATTTCAAAGGTTTTATGTGCATATTTTTCCATACTTAGTACATGTGGTTTGTACTAACCAATATTATTTCCCTTTTCCCAAAAAATGTAGGTTTGGGTCATTGAAGTATAGGAGGCCACTTTGCAATAATACTTGGAATTATTTCCCAAGTTATTGGTAGGTCCTCAAGTTCGGGGATGTTGCCATTTCTCTATTTTAACCATGATGTTGTTATGTATAAAGACACTTGTTCCTCCCTTTTTCGTTTGAGATAATTTTTGTAAGCCTATATGTGCAATATTGTATTGAAGTAAGGGCTATGCATGATATTGTAATTCTCTTTAGATGGTTTTAATGTGAGATAAAGTATTAGACTATTTCATATGTACTGGTTGTATTGCCTAAACAAGAAGTCTATGTAAACTTCAATAAGTGAGGAGTCTATGTAAACTCCATATATGATAAGTGTGAGGTCTATGTATACCTCACTATGTAAAAGTTATATTATTTCCGCATAATAGATCTATGATATGTTATGAAGAATGCTAAGGGCTTGTCCAAGTCCTCTTCGAGGAAGAAGATGGCGGTTACATCTAGGGGGTGATCCACGGTCATGACAAAGTTGGAATTAGATCATGAGGTTGAGGTAATTTTAAGATTGATGTCTCACTAAACGACGTCTACGTAGAGTCTTGTTCATGGGTTTGAAGCGCGTCACACTTATGAATGAGAGGCTATGTGATGCTTAGGAATTCTCACCTTCTTGGTAATCTTAAAAGTCGTGCCTCAAGAGTGGTAACTCTATGTGTCCTTTTATTCTAATCCTTTTATTGTCGTTATAGGCTATTGTCACAGCCTGAAACCACACCATAGAAGATAGGGTGCAATCTTGATTGTAACCGGCGTATTCAACCTCTCGGAGGTCTCATACAAGCCTCTCGTATCATTCAATCGCATATACATAACGAAAAGTAGTGCCGAATTAAAACTTTTCATAAAAACAATATAGAAGTCTTTAAACTCTTTCATATAAGTATAAATAGAAGAACACTAAGTCTCGATCATCATCTTAAGACACGACAATACTTGGGACACGACCCATACGAATATAAAACATACTACTAATAGTCTATTACAAAACGTCATAAAAGAAACATAAAATGACATATATGCCCTTGAGTCAAATGAGGACATACTTAAACTCTTCTTGAACGATATCCTTGTCTAAGTCTTCACTTCACAAAGATCTTCACCTATTAAGAACTATAGATAGAAAATAAAGCATGGAATTAGTACAACCACATGTACTAAGTATGGCATTATGCATAAAAATCATGAAAACGGACTTGATTGGAAATATGCATCTTTTCATCTTATAAATCATATTTTAATCATAATAACAACATTTAGAAACTTAGAAACACATAAGAAAACATTAAAGCTGAAATCATAAATTTAGAGCTCACTTTACAGTGAGTTCCCTTCACTGTACAGTGAAGTCCATTCACTGTTACAGTGAAGCCCTAGCCTTCCCTTTTAACATCTTCTAGTATGTAATCTTCTCACTAAAGTCATCCTAAGATTCACTTAAGTCACACAAAGAGAGACCGCCCATACACCCTCTCTAGATGTGCCTAAACGACCCTTAAGATTACTCATAATGAGACACATACACCCATACAAAGCATCTTAAACATCAAGGTAAGATTCTTCTACCAAAGGTGATTTCAAGTCTCACTTGAGTGAGTTGTAAAGCAACCGCCCATACAATCACTTACACACACAAGCTAGAGATCCAATAGACTCCCTAGGATTGAATCATTCTCACTAAACACACCAACACATACATGATATAATATTCTCCTTCCAAAGGCTATCACAAGACCTACTTAAGTAAATCAAGAAGATAACGTTCATTATTGACCTCTTCAAGATTACCTAAATAGTCTTTGAGACTACCTAAGAATTAGATCATGTCAACAACACCAAACATCTTCCCTACTTCCAAAGATAAGACATGAAGAGATCATCCCATATGCCCTCTTCACACTTTAATTAAGGAGTCCTTAAGTTACTTTAGATTAGGTACTTATTCATTTACATACTTTGTAACATAAGTCATTAGTTCATTAGTCCATTTAGAAGACATACATCACATATAGGACATTCAAGTAATGGTCTTAGACAAGACCTAGGAACTCCAAATAACACCATCAAAGTCTATTGTGTAATGTCTAAGTAGCGTCACATACTACCACCTAAACCTCATAAACTTATCAAATGCTAATAGGTATTCCATATGATGAGAATAGGCAATAACCGACATAGACCATGGTAGCAAATCATGGAATCCAAAGTTCTATCCTTCTTCGATGAGGTGTTCTACTTGCCAATGGTAGAACATAAAGTTCCCATGTAGGCACATGGAATATGAAGGGATTCTTTGTATTCTAGTCTCATACTTAACCAGTACTACTTCCCTTTACCATACTCACTAGGTGCTAGCCTTAGTTCTCATAGATCAATTCACATTAAGGTTCATACAAATGGGTCCCATATGATGTTCATGACCCAATTACATTTACCCTACCATAGCAAGGTCCATTAGGCCTATCTCACTATGGCGACAACAAGCTCATCGCGACTTTCCTAAGGTATAATATGATGCCGTTCCCGCCAATCAACCTTAAGTCCATCACTCATTACATGAAGGATATCATTACGGCTAACTACTTCACAATTCGTAACCTTACCACTTGGTTTAAGGTTCCACATAAATTACCCTTTTATCATCATTCAAGGTCTCACCTATCTTCATTTATTCAAGACTAAGACCCTTTAGGTTCCTTAGTCAATACATCACATATTCACATAAGCATCAAATAAGGGACACAAGTATACCTAAACAAGACACAACATACTTCCATTTATCACATATATCCTATATTCCTTTAGACTCTTAGGAAAGACCCTTAACCTTATCAAGTCAACATATTCATTACCTTAACATCATCAATTTAACCATTTTTGACTCATCTAACTAATTTAGGAATAATCATGTATCAACTCTAAGACTACACAATAACACATAATCAAAGCACAACATGATTAACTAGATAGTAGCAATAGTCTAGCACATACTTCCACATATAGATGGATATGATTATACATCATCTACACAAATATCCATATAAGTTCAAGTAGTG
This sequence comes from Solanum sitiens, assembly GCA_016801875.1. Taxonomy (NCBI): domain Eukaryota; kingdom Viridiplantae; phylum Streptophyta; class Magnoliopsida; order Solanales; family Solanaceae; genus Solanum; species Solanum sitiens. The sequence goes on from JABWTJ010000324.1 coordinate 18,263, forward strand.
CCAACAAGGCCATGATTATCAATAAACTAGAAAGTAACGCCGATAAGGCCACTTCAATTCACATAACACCGCCACAAAAAGTGGACCAAACCAATCATAACATAATTAAAGTAACATTAACATTAAATAAGAAGAATTAGGGCAGCGTACCACCACTTCATCATCAACAATTCAAGCCAATACCAAATCACCCAATTCGACATCATAAGGCCTTTACCCATGGCCATAAACACCAATTCAATACACAATTATAGAAATCAATGAAATCTAAACAGATTCACTATAGATTCAACAATATATGATCAATTCTAGAAAAATTGAATACAATTCTTACATCAATAGAAAGCCCATAAGAAACTACACATGAATTCATCAACATTAAGCCAATATCAAGTAACCCATAATTTAGTCAAAATCTTAGGTTCATCAATTTCATGGGTTCATAGGTAATTTAGGTTAAAATCATCAATAAAACATAAATCTAATCCATAATAGACGTTTGAAAACCTTTGATGCAAGAACCCATGGTAGAATCATGAAATTGGACAATTCCTCTTTGAAAACTTTGAAAAACATCTTTGAAAGTTGGGCTCCTTGATGAAACGAGTTTCAAGGATCAAAAGTCATAACTCAATGAAGCTAATTCTTCACTTTGATGAAGAATATCTACTCAAAACGTCACACCAAGCTCTTCCTTGATTTTGGACTTCAATGGAGTCTTTGGGATTTCTAAGGGACTTTGGGGTTTTGTTTTTGGAAGAATGAATTATTCTAAGTGTTTAACACTTATATACTTATTTGAAATACCCAAAAGACCCTTAAAAACCGCCTAAACTCTTATTTGGAAGTGGTGTGAATTTACAATTCAACCCTTGACTTGGCAGCATACCTGCTCGCAGACAGCTTCCCTCGACGACTTGCCCTCGATGGGGCGTCGTCCCCATGATGGGACATCACTGGACACCGTCGGTGGTTACAGTAGCTTTTGCTCCGTCGTTTGGTGTCTGCCTGGGACTACCATGCCAACAGCTTTGAGTCCTTTCTCAAGGACCCTTAGATGGTCCTTGGGGATAATTTTCCCGGACGTTTCTGACCCAAATACGATTATCTATAAGTTTAACACATCTCACATAAATTTCATCCAAAACGAACACGTAAAACTCGACGGAACATGCTTAGACACATAAGGTCGATTCAAGGCATATCTTTCGAACGACATGAACGTTCTCGGACGTTTGACCTCCAAACTCCATGAAACTTGACACACTGCCTATACATGCTATAATAACTCATTTAAGGACCTTACAACCTCATTAATCACACATAAACACATAGAACCACATATGAGGCAATTAGGTGACTTAGTCATCGAACATCTTAGTCATTCCTTGACGTTTGACTTCCAATGCACCAAATACTTTAGCTACAGCCTCTACACCATATTATAGACTACATTAGGACCTTAGACCACCATTACCAACATGTTAGGCTCTAGTTAACCTAAGTCATTTTCGAGGTCTTATATTCTCTCCCACTTAGACAACATTCGTCCTCGAATGACACTTGTCACTCTCTGAACATTTCCAAGATTAGAGAATCAACTACCAACACATAAACAAACCATACAACACATAACCAAGAAGAAAACATCAAGTTACTATAGTCAAGATATTCACAACACAACAAGAAACTAGAAAACAATTCTATAACTCATTTGCTACAAAACCCACATGCTTCAATCCAAAAGGTAAAAACTCATTTTATATTAAATATCATACTTATATACATCAGTTCTAACCACATAACAAGAATTTTAGACCAAATGATCAAATAGTCATTTTCTTTCAAAATATTATAGTGAACTGTGCATGCTACAGTGAATTTTGGTAAATTTTTCAAAAAAAATGCAATCTTAAGCAATTCATAATATAGACATGCTAATATGCAAGGTAAAATCATATAAACACCTTTTACAACATGCTCAAAGCTTCATAAAACACACAATGCAAGAAGTTGATGAAATTCAATTTTAACCAAGCTCCTAAACATCATGCACATGCAACAACTTCTAGCATAATTCTAGTCATACTCCCCCACTTAGAAAGAAGTCATACCATCAAAAGAGAAACAAGGACTTACCAACATCATCATCACCATCACCCGGCTTCCCAAATCTAGTCCGGAGTGCATAGAAACGCCTCTTAGTTGTAGCATCTTCCTTTGGAACACTAGGCTCAACCTTCTTACCCTCCTTCCTAGAAGCAATGTTTGGACAATCTCTCACTTTGTGCCCATCTTTTCCACATCCAAAGCAACTACCGGTACCCAATAAACACTCACCATAATGTCTCTTACCACAAGCAGTACATGTAGGTTTGCCATTGCTAGAACCACCTCCTTTCTCAAACTTCTTCTTAGTAACACTAGGTCCATCTTGAGTTTGAACCCTCTTTTTTAACCTAGGTTGCACTTGGTCACTAGCAACACTCCTTTTCAAGTTTCTTGACATCCTTCTAAGTTTAGACTCTTCAATTGATTGTGCATACACCATGAGTATACCCAAAGTCATATCATCATGCATAATAGCCGTACGACATTCCTCTCTCACTAAGTCGGCTACACCCATCACAAAGCGACTCATTTCATCCCTTGTATTAGACACTAGGGAAAGTGCATACCTAGACAAAGTTGAGAACTTCGAAGAGTATTCCTCAACACTCATATTGCCTTGCTTGAGATTGATAAACTCCTCTACTTTCTCTTCCCTCCTCTCACGGGGAAATTACTTACCAAGAAAAGCTTCCTTGAATTCTTCCCACTCAATAGGACCCGACTCCACCGACCTATTGTCCTTCCATTAAGTGTACCAAATTTGAACACATCTCTCAAGTAAGAAGCCAACTCCGCCTTCTCCCTAGATGTAACCCCCATAGCACTCAAAACATTTTACACACTATCAACGAATTCTTGGGGATCCTCATTCACCTTAGAGACAAGAAAGATTGAAGGATTCAACCTCACAAAGTCTCTCAACCCTGATGACATAGTGCTCTCCATAGCATTACCCCTAGGCACCATGTTCAAGTTAGATTGAGCCGTTACTGCTCGGGCTAAAGCAAGCAAAGCCTCTCCAATCATCCTATTAGACAACTCTGGAACCTCATCACCTCCTCCCACATTAGGGGAATGATCACCTTAAGGAGGCACTTGAGCACCTTGCCCATCTTGAAGCACTTGTTCAACTTGCTCGACTTGAGGAGGAGCTTCCTCATTCACCCTTCCCTCTTCCAACCTTCTAGCGGCCATCCTTCTAGTACTCATCTCCTAGAAAACAAGGAAACTCTTTTAGAAGGATACTCATAACATAACTCTACCGCACGAACATAGGAGTAGAAATCAAGGGAAACTCTATCGTCCTATAGCCTCTCACCCATAGATGTGTCGCGACTCACACCGATGGTCAAGACACTACTAGAAGTGACTTTTCGAGACTTTTTGATACCTTAGACTACTTTCATTAACCTATGCTCTGAAACCAAGCTTGTCACAACCAGAAACAACACCTTAGAAGATAGGGTGCTATCTTGGATTATAACCTGCATATTCGACCTCTCGGACTCATACAAGTCTCTCGTATCATTCATAGCATATACATAACGAAAAGTAGTGTGGAATTAAAACTTTTCTTAAAAACCATATAGAAGTCTTTAAACTCTTTCATATAAGTAGAAATAAGAAAACACTAAGTCTCAATCATCATCTTAAGACACGACAATACTTGGGAAACGGCCCATAAAAATTTAAAACATACTACTAATAGTCTATTACAAAACTTCATAAAATGACATATATGCCCTTGAGTCAAATGAGGACATAATTCAACTCTTCATGAAAGATCTCCTTGTCCAAGTCTTCACTTCCCAAAGCTTTTCACCTATTAAAAACTATAGATAGAAAATAAAGCATGAAATTAGTACAACCACATGTACTAAGTATGGCATTATGCATAAAAATCATGAAAACATACTTTATTGTAAATATGCATCTTTTCATCTTATAAATCATATTTTAATCATAATAACAACATTTAGAAACTTAGAATCACATAAGAAAACATTAAAACCGAAATCATAAATTTAGAGCTCACTTTACATTGAGTTCACTTCACTGTACACTGAAGTCCATTCATTGTTACAGTGAAGTCCTATCCTTCCCTTTTAACATCTTCTAGCATGTAATGTTCTCACTAAAGTCATCCTAAGATTCACTTAAGTCACACAAAGAGAGACCGCCCATACACCCTCTCTAGATGTGCCTAAACGACCCTTAAGATTACTCATAATGAGACATATACACCCATACAAAGCATCTTAAACATCAAGGTAAGATTCTTCTACCAAAGGTGATTTCAAGTCTCACTTGAGTGAGTTGTAAAGCAACCGCCCATACAATCACTTACACACACAAGCTAGAGATCCAATAGACTCCCTAGGATAGAATCATTCTCACTAAACACACCATCTCATAGATGATATGACATTCTCCTTCCAAAGGCTATCACAAGACCTACTTAAGTAAATCAAGAAGATAACGTCTATGATTGACCTCTTCAAGATTACCCAAATAGTCCTTGAGACTACCTAAGGATTAGATCATGTCCACAACACCAAACATTTTCCCTAACTAGAGTCATACTCAAGACTTCCAAAGATAAGACATGAAGAGATCATTTCATATGCCCTCTTCACACTTTAGCTAAGGAGTCCTTAAGTTACTTTAGATTAGGTACTAATTCATTTACATACTTTCTAACATAAGTCATTAGTTCATTAGCCCGTTTAGAAGACATACATCACATAAAGGACATTCAAGTAATGGTCTTAGACAAGACCTAGGAACTCCAAATAACACCATCAAAGTCTATTGTGCAATGTCAAGTAGCGTCCCATACCACCACCTAAACCTCATAAACTTATCAAATGCTAATAGGTATTCCATATGATGAGAATAGGCAATAACCGACATAGACCATGGTATAAATCATGGAATCCGAAGTTCTATCCTACTTCGATGAGGTGTTCTTATTGCCAATGGTAGAACATAAAGATCCCATGTAGGCACATGGTTAATGAATATGAAGGGCATCTTTGTATTCTAGTCTCATACTTAACTAGAACTACTTCCCTTTACCATACTCACTCGGTGCTAGCCTTAGTTCTCATAGATCAATTCACAATAAGGTTCATACAAATGGGTCTCATATCATGTTCATAACCCAATTACATTTACCCTACCATAGCAAGGTCCATTAGGCCTATCTCACTATGGTGACAAGAAGCTCATCGGGACTTTCCTAAGGTATAATATGATGTCGTTCCATCCAATCAACCTTAAGTTCATCACTCATTACATGAAGGATACCATTACGTCTAACTACTTCACAATTCGTAACCTTACCACTTGGTTTAAGGTTCCACATAAATTACCCTTTTATCATCATTCAAGGTCTTATCTATCTTCATTTATTCAAGACTAAGACCCTTTAGGTTCCTAAGTCAATACATCACATATTCACATAAGCATCAAGTAAGGGACACAAGTCTACCTAAACAAGACACAACATACTTCCATTTATCACATATATCCTATCTTCCTTTAGACTCTTAGGAAAGACCCTTAACCTTATCAAATAAACATATTCATTACCTTAACATCATCAATTTAACTATTTTTTACTCGTCTAACCAATTTAGGAATAACCATGTATCAACTCTAAGACTACACAATAACACATAGTCAAAGCACAACATGATTAACTAGATAGTAGCAATATTCTAGCACATACTTCCACACATAGATGGATATGATTATACATCATCAAATCAACTACACAAATAGACATATAAGTTCAAGTAGTGTCGATAAGACCATGATTATTAATATACTAGAATGTAACGCCGACAAGGCCACATCAATCATAACATAATTGAAGTAACATTAATATTAAATAAGAAGAATTAGGGAAGCGTACCATCACTTCATCATCAACACTTCAAGACAATACCAAATCACCCAATTCGACATCATAAGGCCCTTACCCATGGCCATGAACACCAATTCAATACACAATTATAGAAATCAATGAAATCTAAACCAGTTCAATATAGATTCAAAAATATAAGATCAATTCTACAACAATTGCTTACAATTCTTACATCAATAGAAAGCCCATAAGAAACTACACATGAATTCATCAACATTAAGCCAATATCAAGTAACCCATAATTTAGTCAAAATCATAGGTTCATCAATTTCATGGGTTCATAGGTAATTTAGGTTAAATTCATCAATACAAAATCAATCTAATATATAATAGACGTTTGAAAATATTTAATGCAAGAACCCATGGTAGAACCATGAAATTGGACAATTCCTCTTTGAAAACTTTGAAAAATATCTTTGAAAGTTGGACTCCTTGATGAAAAAAGTTTCAAGGATCAAAAGACATAACTCAATGAAGCTAATTCTTCACTTTGATGAAGAATCTCCACTCAAAACGTCACACCAAGCTCTTCCTTGATTTTGGACTTCAATGGAGTCTTTGGGATTTCTAAGGGACTTTAGGGTTTTGTTTTTGGAAGAATGAATTATTCTAAGTTTTTAACACTTATATACTCATTTAGAATACCCAAAAGACCCTGAAAAAATCGCCTAAACTCTTAATTGGAAGTGGGGTGAATTGTAACTTGGCAGCAGACCTGCGCGCAGACAGCTTTCCTCGATGACTTGCCCTCGATTGGGCGTCGTCCCCATAACGGGCCATCACTGGCCACCATCGGTGGTTACAGTAGCTTGCCAAAGCTCCTTTCCCTCCCATGGGTAAGTCCCCATTGACGACACCATTTGACGGGGTCTCAACAAGATTACGAGCCGTCGACTGCTCCGTCGTTTGGGGTCTGCTTGGGACTGCCATGCCAACAGTTTTGGGTCCTTCCTCAAGGACCCTTACATGGTCCTTGGGGATAATTTTCCCGGAAGTTTCCAACCAAAATATGATCGTCTATAACTTTAACACCTCTCACATAAATCTCATCCAAAACGAACACATAAAACTTTATAGAACACGCCTAGACACACAAGGTCGATTCAAGGCATATCTTTCGAACGACATGAACGTTCTTGGACGTTTGACCTCCAAACTCCACGAAACTTGACACACTGCCTATACATGCCATAATAACCCATTTAAGTACCTTACAACCTCATGAATCATACATAAATACATAGAACAACATATGAGGCAATTAGGTGACTTTGTCATCGAACGTTCATCACTTGACGTTTGACTTCCAATGCACCTAACACTTTAGCTACTGCCTATATACCATATTATAGACCATATTAGGACCTTATACCACCATTACCAACATGTTAGGCTCTAGTTAACCTAAGTCATTTTCGAGGTCTTACAGCTATGACTATGAGAAGGGCATCCACAAGGAGAGTGGAGGAAGATTTGGCTAATGCAGGAGCCCCTCCCCAAGAGAATCAACCTCCTCGTCAAGGCAACCAAGATCCTCTATAAGACTAAGATATGATCATTCCTCCACCCATGATGGATGGAGATATAAGGTCAGCTTTTCTAAGTTTGGCCCAAGATCTAACTACCCAAGACCAAGTCGTAGCTACTCAAGCTCAATCCATGACGGTTCAACCAAACCAGGAAGTTGGACCCCGTGTTCAACAAAATTCTAGTTTCATGGCTTCTCGCTTGAGGGACTTCACAAGGCTGAACCCTCCAATGTTCTTTGGGTCTAAGGTGAATGAAGACCCCCAAGACTTGCTCGATGAGGTCTATAAGATCTTGTATGCTATGAGAGTTATTTCTAATGAGAAGGCTGAGTAAGTCTCATATCAACTCAAATATGTAGCTCAAACTTGGTATACTCGATGAAGGGACAATTTAAGAGCGGGTCCCATAAGTTGGTAAGTGTTTAGAAAGGCTTTTTTGGATAAGTTCTTTCAAAGGGAGAAAAGAGACGCAAAATTGGAAGAGTTCACAATAACACCTCTAAAACGACTTAGGTTAAACTAGAGCCTAACACTTCTGTTTTGCTATTTTGAAATCCTAAAATGGGTTATAATGATGTTAGGAGGCAGTGTCTAAAGTTTGCTGAAGTTTGGAGGTCAAACGTAAAAAAAGTCCATGACCTTTGAAAGGTTTGCCTTGAAATGTGTGTGCGTGCCTTAGTGTGTTTCGTCGTGTTTTACGTGTTCGTTTTGGATAAAATTATTGTGAGAGGACCCTAACATGTGTATGACTATATTTGGGATGTAAACGTCCGTTCAAAACTCCCCAAGGACAAACCAAAGGGTCCTTGAGAAGGACCCAATTCAAGAACCAAGACAGTCCAAAACAGTCCTACCTACGGAGGGCAATCAACGCCTAGTGGGCTGGTCGATACCCTGTAGGTGGTGGTATCGATGGAGACTTAGTCTAGCGATATTAAGCTCCTATTTTCAAGTCTCTGACCCAATCTTTGGTTGCAAGCACGGGCCGTCGATGTGTTGACGCCCATTAGACTGGTCCGTCTATTGGTACCTACAGAATTTCTCCAAGTGTCTCGGCCAGCCCAAGGTTATTTTGGGGTTTCCACCCAGCCTTCCTAAAATTAGTTGGACGGTTTATTAAGGTTATTTTAGGTATTTTTAGTATCTTCATAAGTCTAGAACCTCTATTCAAGTCATTATTGAAAAATCAAAACCCAAAGACCTCTAAAGAACTCTCTAGAACACCATTGATGCTTGAAGGGATATTGGAAATTGAAGGTTGAAATCTTCATTAATTCTTCTCAAATTTCGTGTTCTAGTATCAATTAAAGTATGGTTTTTACCCTTGAATCTCTTTTATTAAAGGAGTCAATCTCAAAAATGGTTTTCCAAGACTTTCTCTAAAGATGAACTTCTAACTTTTGATCTATTCATCGATTCTTGCATAAAATGGTTTGAATTATTGTATTATGATTGAATTGATGTTACTTTTGATGATTTTAACCTAAAATCTTCATAAAACCATGCAAACCATGAATTCCATATTTATACTATATTATGGGTGAAGTGCTCATGTCTCTATACTATTGAATTTTTGTGTAATTTGACTTGGGCTATAGAAATATGAAAGAATTATGTTAGAATCATATGTAGTCTGTACTAAATTGATGAATTTATATTTAATTACTTTGAGTTCATTGAATATTGAGATGGTTGGATGGAATTGGTGATCATAGCCATGGGTAAGGGCCTTTGAGTATTGTTTTGAGTGATTTAGTTATGGATTGAATTTGTCAGATTGGATTGGTGGTATGCTGCCCTAAGTCGCTTTGTATTGTATCGTATAATTCTTAAACTATGATGATGATTGGTATGGTCCACTTATGGTCGCAGTGCTTATGGTCTATACTTGTGAATTATGTGACCTCGTCGGCATTACTTTATGAATTGTGAAACAATATGACCTTGTCGGCATTACTTGATGTACTATGATGTTATCATGTTATAACTTCATTATGTGGGCATTTTGAAGCTCTTGATGACTTAAGTTTATACGTGAAGTCTAACATGAGTTCTCCTTGTTAATGATATGTGTCACTAGTAGGCTATAGTGAAGTTCTTTTGAATATTACTTGATATTGAAGTGTGATGCTTCTTAATTACTTATATGAGACTTTTGATGGTTTATATTGATGATTCTATAGAAGTGTGTAGGATGACTTGAAAGTATATCTACTTGTTCCTGTGTGCTTCTTGAGATGTTATATGCGACAATTTTTCATGAATGTATATGTATGAATGGAATATGATCTTGACTATAGGAAAGAAGGTCATTTATTTGAAGCCTTTTAGAATGAAGGCTATGATATCCTTGAAGTTGAAAGTCGTAATGGTATCATTCTCATGTGAATGGTGAACTTAAGGTTGATTGGCTGGAACGGTATGAAATCATTCTTAGGAATGTCATTGAGCTATCCTCCGATCCATTGTAAGGCAACCCTAGGGGACCTCTAAGGTAAGGTGTAATGCGACTTGGTTATGAACTAGATATGGAACCTCTTCATATACTCCTTTATTTAATTACTCTATGAGAAAAAAGTCTAGTATCGAGTGAGTATGCTTGGGGAGTTTCTCTAAATAAGATTATATTAGAGAACAAAGAAACCCTCGATATTTCTTAATCACGTTCCTACATGGGATGTGTCCTTGTTCTACCATAGGCAATTAGAACACCCTCCATCGGAGTAGGGTAGACTCCATATTCCATGTATAGCTAGTATGGTCTATGTCGGTTATTGACTATTCTCATCATGTGGGATACATGCGAGTGTTGGATAAGTTCTATGAAGTCTAGGTAGTGGAATGAGATGCTATCTAGACATTGAACGACTATGCTTTGAAGATATTAGTGTGTGAGTGCCATAGGTCTTCTCCAAGACCATTATGTGAATATCCTTAAATGTTGAATGTCTCTTAAATGGTCTAGGAACATAATGACTATAATAAAGGTATAATAATGAAAAGGTAAGTATATAGAGTATCTTTGAGGATTGCTTAGATAGGCTTGGAGTGGGTGTATGGGCGTTCTCTTCTTGTATTACTTAGGTGAGTCTAGAGTAACTATAGGTAGGAAGTTTGATTAATAAAATGAGAATAATCTTATCTTAGGTAGTCTAAGGATCTCTTTGGTGTATGTGAACGGATTATATGGTCGGTCACTTCATAACTCACTCAAGTGATCCTTAGAATCACCTTTTGTAGGAGAGTCTCATGGTTGTGTGTTTTGATGTGTTGTTGATGCTATTTTGTGATATGTGAGTAACTGTGAAGTTACTGTGAAGTCACTGTAATGTTACTGCAATTGCTATAAATTGAGTATGACTTGGAAATGTGTCTTAAATGTAATGTTTGGTGTTTAAATGTGGTTCTTATGCTTATGTAGGAAGTTTTAATCCAAAAGAGCATATTTTGATACAAATGTCCGTTTCTCATGATTCTATGCATTAGGTTATACTTAGTACATGCATTGTACTAATTCCATACATTTTATCTATTTGTAAAGGTGTGGTTACCAGGTGAGATGTGTCTTGAAGCAAGGTTTAGAATTAGAACTCTTTCAAGCAATGTTGAAGTATGTCCTCACTTGACTCGAGGACATAACTATCTTTAGATTTCTTTTCATTAAAAGTATTATAATAGATTAAGTTTCTATATTTCGATTGTATGGGCTGTGTCCCAAGTATTCTTGAGTCTAAGATTGGCATATGTTGAGACTAAGTATTTTATGTGATTTTATATGAAAGATGTTATGATATATTATTCGTGTGAAAAGTTTTAATTCCGCACTACTTTTCATACATGCATGCAATGAATGATGTCAAAGGGCTTGTACAAGACCTCTGTGAGGTCAAGTACGTCGTGTCGCAATCCGAGAACATCATATCTTCTAGGGTGTACTCTAAGGGTTTGACAAAAGTTGGTATCAGAGCATAATTTATGAAAGTGGTCTTAGGAATCCAAAAGTCTCAAAAAAGCCACGTCTAGTAGAGTCTTGTTCATCGGTATGAGTCACGACACATATATGGGCGAGTGGCTATAGGACGATAGAGTTTCACTTTCTTCATCAATATTGTGTCATGACAATAGAGTTGAGGTTATAAGTGTCTATTCCTAATATCTTATCTTGTGTTTATAGGAGTATGACTACAAGAAGAATGGCTGGAAGGAGGTTGAAAGACAGAGTGCAAGAGAAAGCTCCCCAAGGTGGACTTGCTCCACAAGGAGTTCAAGTTCCTCAAGATGCTCAAGTTCCTCCCCAAGTTGATCAAGTCCCTATTAGAGGTGAAGGTAATGATATTCCGGTGGTTCCCCCGGAGATGACTAATGGGGAAATTAGAGAGGCTTTACTTGCTTTAGCCCAAGCTATGACCACTCATGTGACTAAAGACATTGTGCCTAGGATGAATACTTTAGAGAGCACCATGGCCTCTAGGTTGAGGGACTTTGTGAGGATAAATCCTCCTATCTTTCTTGGCTCGAATGTGGGATAGGATCCCCAAGAGTTTCTTGATGGGTGCATAAGGTGTTGAGTTCCATGGGGGTGACTTCTAGGGTGAAGGCGGAGTTATCTTCGTACCAATTAAGGGATATTTCTAAAGTGTGGTACACTCAATGGAAAGATAATAGGCCAGTTGAGTCGCGTCCTATAGAGTGGGAAGAGTTTAAGGAGGCTTTATTAGGAAAATACTTTTCCCATGAGACGAGGGAGATGAAGGTTGAGGAGTTTAATAACCTTACGCAAGGGAACATGAGTTTTGAAGAGTGTTCATTGGAGTTCACCATGTTGTCTAGGTTTGCTCCATCCTTGGTGTCTAACCCTTGGGATGAGATGAGTAGGTTTATGACGAGTGTTGCCGACCTTGTTAAAGAAGAGTGTTGTACGGCCATTCTCCAAAATGATATGAACTTTTCTAGGCTTATGGTGTATGCCCAATCCATTGAAGACTCCAAACATAGTAGTATCTCAAGGAATTTGAAGAGGAGTGGATCCAATGAGAAAAACTAATCTAGGTTTAAGAAGAGGGATCCAAACCATGATGGACCTAGTGCTCCTTAGGTCAAACTTGAGAAGGGTAGTGGTTCTAAAAATGGTAAGCCTACTTGTGTTACTTGTGGGGAAAATCACTATGGAAAATGTCTAGTTGGTACCGTGAGTTGCTTTGGTTGTGGTAAGGAAGGACATAAGGTGAGGGACTTCCCTAGTGTTGCTACTAGAGGAAAAGGGGTCAAGCAAGATCCTCCTAGTGCTCCGGAAGGTGATGTTCCAAGAAAGAATCGCTTCTATGCTCGCCGGGCAAAAGGATCAAAGCCGGATGATGATGATGATATTGGTAAGTCCTTATTTTCTCTTTAGTTTTATGAGTTCCTTCTAAGTGGGGATTATGGTGAGCAGTGGAGTTGTGATTGGTCTCTTCTCTTCTATTCTATTCAAGTTTGAGAGATAGAATGTAATTGTAGCATGTTGCATGTTGCATTGTGTTTAGGAGTCTTGTTGAAATTGAATTTCATTGATTCCTTGCATTGTGCATTTTATGAAGTTATAGTTATGTAGTGAATAGATTTTATATGGTTTTATTTCTCGTATTGACATTCTTTCATCATCAATTGCTTAAAAGTTGCATTTTTGGAAATTTTAGCGTAGTTCACTCTAATATTGCCAGTTCACTGTGAAGTTTTTGAAAAATTTACTAAATTGTTCTTTTGTTGAAAATTGTTTTAATATGTTTAGAATTTATATATATGAGCATGATAATGTGTTGATAAGGAGTTCCTCCTATTTTAATTGAAGAATGTGAGTCTTATTGAATGATGAGTCGTACATTAGTTTCTATCTTCTTGTTGTGTTTTGAGTTTCTTAAGTATGTGAAATTTGTGTTCTAACTAAATGTGTGCATTTTGTACGTTGTGGTATGGTTATGTAAAGTTAGTCTTGAGTTTCTTGTCACTTGATAGTGTCTAAAATGAAGCAAGTGTCATTCGAGGACGAATGTTGTCGAAGTGTGGGAGAATGTAACACCTCTAAAACAACTTAGGTGAAACTAGAGCCTAAAACTTGTGTCTTGATGTTTTTAAGTCATAAAATGAGTTATAATGATGTTAGGAGGCAGTGTCTAAAGTTTGGTGAATGGAGGTCAAATGTCCAAGAAAGTCCACGACGTTCGAAAGGTTTGCCTTACAATGTTCTTGCGTGCCTTAGTGTGTTTCGTCGAGTATTACGTGTTCATTTTGGATGAAATTGATGTGAGATATACCTAACATGTGTAAGAATATATTTGGGTTGGAAACTTATGGGTATAACTCCCCAAGGACAAACCAAAGGGTCCTTGAGGAGGACCCAATTCAAGAGCCAAGACTGTCCAAAACAGTCCCACCTACGGAGGGCAATCGATGCCCAGTAGGCTGGTCGACGCCCCCTAGGTTGTGGCGTCGATGGAGACTTAGTCTAGCGAGATTAGGCTCCCATTTTCAAGGCTCTCACCCAATCGATGGTTGCCAGTACGGGCCGTCGATGGGTTGACGCCCAGAAGACTGGTCCGTCAATTGGCACCTGCAGAATTTCTGGAAGCGTCTCGGCCAGCCCAAGGTTAGTTTGGGGCTTTCATCTAGACTTCCTAAAACTAGTTTGACGGTTTATTAAGTTCATTTTAGGTATTCTAAGTATCTTTATAATTCTAGAACCCCTATTCAAGTCATTATTCAAAAATCAGAAACCCAAGACCTCTAAAGAACTCTCTAAAACACCATTGAAGCTTGAAGAGTGATTGGAGCTTGAAGGATGAATTCTCCGTCAATTCTTCTCAAATTTTGTGGTCTAGCATCAATTAAGGTATTGTTTTCATCCTTGAATCTCTTTTCTTCAAGGAGACAATCTCAAAAATGGTTTTCCAAGACTTTCTCAAAAGGTGGACTTCTAACTTGTGATCTAGTCATGGGTTCTTGAATAAAACATTTTAAATCATTATATTATGATTGAATTAATTTTAGTTTCATGATTTTAACCTAAAATATTGATGAACCCATGCAAACATGAATTCCATATTTTGACTATATTATGGGTGAAGTGATCATGTCTCTATATTATTGAATTCTTGTGTAGTTTTATTTGCGCTATTGAATTTGAAATAATTATGTTAGAATCATATGTAGGCTGTCCCAAATTGACGAATTTATATTTAATTACTTTGAATTCATTGTATATTGAGATGGTTGGATTTAATTGGTGATCATGGCCATGGTTAAGGGCCTTTGAGTATTTGCGTTGGGTGATTTGGCTACGAATTGAACTTGTGAGATTGGATTGGTGGTATTCTTCCCTAATATATCTATATTGTATTGTATAAGTCTTAAACTATGATGATGATTGGTATGGTCTACTTATGGAGGTGGTGCTTATGTTCTATACTTGTGAATTATGTGGTCTCGTTGGCATTACTTTATGAATTGTGAAACAATGTGCCCTTGTCAGCATTACTTCATGTACTATGATGTTATCATGTAATAACATGATTATGTGGGTATTATTAACGTCTTTATTACTTAAGTGTACATGTGAAGTCTAAGTCTGAGTTCTCCTAGTTGATGATATGTGTCTCTATTAGGCTTAAGTGAATTTCTTATGTGTATTACTTGATATTGAAGTATGATGCCTCTTGATGACTTATATGAGACTTGTGATGCTTTATATTGATGATTCTATAGAAGTGTTTAGGATGACTTGCAAGTATATCTAGTTGATCTTATGTGCTTCTTGAATGAGATGATATCTGTGACAATGTAAAGAGAAGTGTTTCTTGTCTAGGTAGACCTGTGTCCCTTGCTTGATACATGAATGAATATGAGTCCTTGACTTAGTAGTATATGACACACTTTGTCATGAATATATATGCATGAATGGAATATTATCTTAACTATAGAAAAGAAGGTCATTTATGCGAAACCTTTTAGAATGAAGGTTATGATTTCCTTAATGTTGAAAGCCGTAATGGTATCCTTCTCGTGTGAATGGTGGACTTAAGGTTGATTGGATGGAACTTGAGCCGTCAATATGGGCTAGACCCGTTGGGACGGCTTGGCCTAACCCCCGAGATTTAGTAGGGGTGGGCTAAGATATTTGGAGTCCATTAAGAAAAGGGCTTTTTAGCCCAGCAAGAATAAGCCTCCTGATTTGAGGGGCTTGCCAGTAAAAATTAATTAAGAAATATAATATAATATTAAAATTTAAAATTAAAGAGAATCAAAACTATAAATAATTAAGTTAATATTTCTATTTAGATATTCATACTTTTACTTTATAAAAACTGAATAAATATTACGAAAATAATTTTATTTGTGGATTTGATTAACAAGTAGTAACATTAACATCATGTAATACTATTTTTTTTATATTTATGACAATATTTTTAAATTATAATTTATAATTTAATTTAATATTTATAGAAAAAAATATAATTTTTAAAAAAGTGCGCTGGCCCGGCAAGCATGTAGCCCACGTACTTGTGGGTTGGGCCGACCGTTTTCTGGACCACACCAAAAATGGGCTAGCCTAGCCTGACCTGTAAAATGTCAAAGCATGTATGTGTTAGCCCGGATGGGATGGTCTAGCCCATATTGACAGCTCTAGCAGGAACGACCCGAAATCATCCTTAGGAAAGTCATTGAGCTATCCTCTTAACTATTGTAAGGCAACCCTAGGGGACCTCTTTTGTAAGGTGTAATGTGACTTGGTTATGAACTAGATATGGAACCTTTTTATATACTCCTTTATTGAATTAATCTATGAGAACAAAGGCTAACACCGAGTGAGTATGCTTGGGGAGTTGCTCTAACTAATCTAATATTAGAGAACAAAGAAACCCTCGATATTCCTTAAATATGTGCCTACATGGGATGTGTCCTAGTTCTACCATAGGCAATTAGAACACCCTCCATCGGATTAGAGTAGACTCCGGATTCCATGCATAACTAGTATGATCGATGTTGGTTATTGTCTATTCTCATCATGTGGGATACATGCTAGTGTTGGATAAGTTCTATGAAGTTTAGGTAGTTGAACGGGACGCTATCTAGACATTGAACGACTAGGATTTGAAGATATTAGTGTGTGAATTCCCTAGGTCTTCTCCAAGACCATTATGTGAATGTCCTTGAATGTTGAATGTCTCTTAAATGGTCTAATGAAGATAATTACTAAAGTAAAGATATATAATGAAAAGGTAAGTATCTAGAGTATATTTGAGGATTGCTTAGGTAGGCTTGGAGAGGGTGTATGGGCGTTCTCTTCTTTTCTTACTTAGGTTAGTCTTAAAGTAATTCTAGGTAGGAAGTTTGTTTAATGAAATGGTAATAATCTTATATTATGCATTCTAAGGATCTCTTCGGTGTGTGTGAATGGATTGTATGGGCGGTCGCTTCATAACTCACTCAAGTGAGACTTATAATCACCTTTGGTAGGAGGGTCTTATGGTTTTGTGTTTTGATGTGTTCTTGATGCTATTGTGTGATATGTATAGGAAGTCACTATAATGTTACTGTAATTGCTATAAATTTAGTATGACTTGGAAATGTGTCTTAAATGTAATGTTTGGTGCTTAAATGTGGTTCTTATGCTTATGTATGACGTTTTAATCTAAAAGAGTATGTTTTTATACAAATGTCCATTTGTCATGATTTTATGCATTATGTCATACATAGTATATGCATTATACTAATTCCATATATTTTGTCTATTTCTAAAGGGGTGTCTAGAGGTGAGAGGTGTCTTGAAGCAAGGCTTGGAATTAGGATGCTTTCAAGCAAAGTTGAAGTATGTCCTCACTTGACTAGAGGTCATAACTATCTTTAGATTTCTTTGCATTAAAAGTATTGTATTAAACTAAGTTTCTATATTTCGATTTTATGGGTCGTGTCCCAAGTATTCTTGAGTCTATGATTGGCATATGTGTAGACTTAGTATTTCCTATTATTTTATATGAAAGATGTTATGAGATATTATTCGTGTGAAAAGTTTTACTTACACACTACTTTTCATACATGTATGCAACGAATGATGTCAAAGGGATTGTACAAGACCTCGGTGAGGTCAAGTACGCCGTGTCACAATCCGAGAACATCGTATATTCTAGGGTGTACTCTTGGGGTGTGACTTTTACCAACCTTCGTCAAGAAGGTATGAGTGTCCAAGAGTATTCCTTGAAGTTCACTAAGTTTTCTAAATATGCTCCTTCTTTTGGTGTGTAATCCTAGAGATAAAATAAGCTATTTGGTGACGGGTGTGTCCGATGATATTATGGAAGAGCATCGTTCTGCGATGCTTCATGACAACATGGAAATTTCTCGTTTGATGGTGAATTCTCAACAAGTAGAGGAGACTAGGATCAACAGGAAGAATAGGGGGTTTAAGAAGGCTAAGTCTTATGAGGGATGTATTTCCAAGGGTAGGCTTGAAATTCAAGACAAGTGTAGATTCACGAAGAGGGTCTCCAACCAAGTTCCTTCCAATTCCCCAAGGCTAGAAGGTATAGGGTGTCTAACCCTAGGTCCCAAAGGGTAAGGAGTGGAAATTCACCATGTGAGAAACCTGCTTGTACTAAGTGCGGTAAGAAGCATTTGGATGAATTCTTGGTGGGAACGGGTAATTGCTTTGGTTGTGGAAAGGATGGCCATATGGTTAAAGATTGTCCCATGATTAAAGCTAGAGGAAAGGAGGTAGTCAATCTCAAGCAAGCGTTCCTAATCCTGATGCTCCTAAAAAGAATCACTTTTATGCTCTTCGCTCTAAGGGAAACAAGAGAAATATCCTAATGTGGTCATCGGTATGTTACAAGTCTTTTGAATTGATGTATATTCTTTACTAGATCCTGGTGCTACTTTATCATTTGTAACTCCTATAGTAGCTAAAAAGTTTGATGTTCTACCGGATGTGTTGATTGAACCTTTTTCGGTTATTACCCGGTGGGTGACTCCATTGTGGCTAGAAGAGTCTTTAGGAGTTGTCCGATATCATTGCCCAATAGATTTACAATGATTGATTTGGTAGAACTTAATATGGTTGATTTTAATGTCATTTTGGGAATGGATTTGTTGCGTGTTTGTTTTGATTCGATTGACTGTAGAACGAGGGTAGTCAAGTTCCAATTTCCTAATGAACCCGTCTTAGAGTGGAAATGGGGAAAGTCAATCCCTAGATGTCGTATCATTTCGTGTCTAAAAGCTTGTAAGATGATCTCCAAGGGATGTCTTTACCATATAATGAGGGTCAAGGACCTTTAATCTAAAACTTCTCTTTTAGAGTTGGTCCCCGTATTGAAGGATTTTCCATAATTCTTTCCCGATGACTTGCCACGAATTCATCCCAAATGGAAAATAGACTTCGGTATTGACTTATTACCGAATACGAATCCCATTTCAATTCCTCCTTATCGGATGGATCCGGTTGAATTGAAAGAGTTGAAGGCTCAACTCAAAGATTTACTAGACAAAGGTTTCATACAACCTAGTATTTCTCTATGGGGTGATCCGGTAATGTTTGTAAAAAAGAAGGATGGGTCCCTTAGGATGTGCATTGATTATCGTCAACTAAATAAGGTCACCATAAAGAACAAGTATCCTCTACCTCAGATTAATGACTTGTTTGATCAACTCCAAGGGTCAAGCTACTTTTCTAAAATTGATTTGAGGCCAGGGTATCACCAACTTACGGTGAGACGTGAAGACATACCAAAAACGGCTTTCCAAACTAGGTATGGTCATTATGAGTTCCTAGTGATGTCCTTTGGTCTAACTAATGCCCCGGCGACTTTTATTGACCTTATGAATAGAGTGTTCTGAAATTACCTTGATTCCTTTGTGATTGTTTTCATCAATGATATCTTAGTATATTCGAACAGTGATGGTGAACATATGGACCTTTTGTGGGTCCTATTGCAAGTCCACGAGGAACACCAACTCTTTGCTAAGTATAGTAAGTGTGAATTTTTGTTGAGGTCGGTTGTATTTCTTGGTCATATTATCTCAAGTGAGGGTATAAAGGTCGTTCCGAAGAAAACCGCAGCGCTTAAGCATTAGCCTAGACCTTTGACTCCAAAAGATATTAAAAGTTTCTTTGGTCTATCCGGGTCGTATAGGAGGTTTTTTTTATGGGTTTACATACATTGCTTCTCCTTTGAATACCTTAACCAAAAAGAGTGTTAAGTTTGAGTGGTTGGAGGCTTGTGAAATAAGCTTTGAAGTATAAAAAAGACAAGTTCACCTTCGCTCCAGTGTTGACCTTACCAGAGGGTACCAAGGGTTTTGTGTTGTATTGTGATGCTTCCCTAGTAGGTTTGGGTTGTGTCCTTATGAAACATGGTAAGGTCGTAGCCTACACCTCTAGATAACTCAAGGTGCATGAGAAGAATTATCCCACTCATGATCTTGAATTAGCGGCCATAGTGTTTGCCTTAAAAATATTGAGATATTACCTATGTGGTGTTCATGTTGATGTATTTACCAACCATAAGAGTCTTCAATTTGTGTTCACTCAAAATGAGCTGAATCTCCGACAAAGAAGATGATTGGAACTCTTGATGGATTACGGCATGAGTGTTCTCTACCACCCCGGCAAGGCAAATGTGGTTGTGGATCTCTAAGTCATATAACCATGGGTAGTGTGTATGTAGTGGAGGAAGGTAAGAAAGACCTAGTAAAGAATGTCCATAGATTGGCCCGATTAGGGGTTCGGTTAGAAGATTCTTCGAAAGGTGGATTTATGGTTCATCATAACTCCGAGTCATCTTTAGTGGTTGAGGTGAAGTCTAAGAAACATCTTGATCCTCTATTCATGGAGTTGAAGGAATCGGTACTTAGCAAGTTCAATGAGTCATTCTCCCAAGGGGGGTGCTTGGGTACCAAGGTAGATTATGTGTACCGGATGTTGATAATTTAAGGGGGGAATTTTGTAACAAGCTCATTGTTCCCGATATTTATTCATCTGGGTGCCACCAAAATGTATCGTGATCTTAGAGAGGTCTATTGGTGGGATGGTTTTAAAAGGGACATAGCGGAGTTTGTAGTTAGATGTCCAAATTGCCAAAAAATTAAAGTCGAGCATCAAAGGACGGGAGATCTAACTCATAGTGTTCATGAGTGTACATGAACTTAGACATACCCAAAGTTGTAGCTCATAGTGTTCATGACCTTAGATGGGCTTAGACATATTTAAAGAAGATTTTTATAGGGTCCATGTGATTAAGGAACTTAGGCATACTTAATGAAGTATCTCTTAGGGTTCAACTTAATAATTAACTAAGATATTTCTGAGAGAGAGTAGTACCTCATAGTGTTCTAGTGATAAAGGGAGGAACTAGGTTTCAAACCAAGAAGACTAGTAATAGTACCTTAAAGTAATACTTAGCATTATTAGTATTTTGGGATGTTATGAGTGCATTGCACAAAGTATGACTTAGGGTCACTAAAGATAAGCCTTGAGATAGCATTGGACTAGACTTCCCTTTCCTAGTTTGTCAAAATCCGGGAGTACCCCTTAGTCGAAACTGGCGTATTCGACCTCTCGAAGGTCTCATACAAGTAACATATATCTTTTATCGCATGCAATACTCAAAATAATAAGAATTTAAAACTTTCTTCAAACAAGAAGAATACTTTCATTTATAAGCAAGCGGAAGACTTTTAAAACATCTAACTATACCTTATGTATGTCTCATAAACAATGTAATACTCTAATATACAATATAAGGGATAAGCCCATGCACAACTTAAAATAAAGACTAAGGTGACATAAAAGGATCATGTGGGTCTTGTCCTCGAATCAATGTGGACTTACTAAGTTTTCATCTTCAACCACTTAGAAACCTAATAAACCTCCATAGCATACCACATCTCCAACCCTACACTTTAGTCAAAAAGGGAAAGAAAGGGGTTAGCACATTTAAGCACTAAGTATGAAAGCCATGCAAAAACCATGGCAAAAGGGACATTTAGTATAGAAACATCATTTAATGACATTTTGATAAAAACATTGATCATAAGATTTTAAGAGACATAACACGAGTTCACATTCACATATAAGACATATTCAACTAGCATTAATCATATAGCACGTATGTCCAGATTCAACAAGTAAGTCATTTTATCATTAATACTCTCTACCTAAGGTTACTCTAAGGCCCATCTAAGAAAGAAATGAGGAGACCGCCCATACACCCTCTTCTAGCACACCTAATTAAGGGTTTCTTAAAGTTACCATAGATAAGACCCTTTCTAATATCAACATGCTATCATTAGGAGAACATACATTACATAAGTCATTTAAAAGTCAATGATACAATTAGTGGACTTCACATAATGGTCTTGGAAGACCTAGGGAACTCACTTTAGAATCTTCAAAGCATACTCGTGTCATGTGTAGATAGCGTCTCATTCCATTACCTACACTGTCACATCTGAGGAGCACTCCCTAGACGTAACCGGTGACGTCGTCCTCAGATAGGACTAAGAATAACCTCTTAGCATTCGTCATTGCATTTCATAGTCTAAAATGTAGAAAAATTAAAACTTTTCGTATATATCTATATAGTGAGGTTTACATAGACCTCTCGCTTATACATTATACATACATAGGGAGTTTACATAGACTCCTCGCATAGGAAGCTTACATAGGCTTGTACTTTTAAGCTACATATACAATATACAAAGATAGTCTAATAGGGATGTCTCATATTTAAACAATCTAGAACGAGTATAACATTTGGGCATAGCCCATACTTCATTACAACAAAAGCCATATATAGTATTATAAATAATAGTCTTCAAATGAAAGAGAATGAACAAAATGTCATAGACTATAACAACATCAAATAGCTAGATAGTGACATCGTCCTTGGAAGTGAGGACCTACCAAACTTCGAGAATGAGAGTCCAAGTTATCTTCAAATGGCCCTCTAGAAGCTTAACGGCCGGAACATACATAATTGTACAAACATAGAAATATGGGTTAGTACACCACGTGTACTAAGTATGGAAACATGCACATAAAACATTTGAAATCATACTAAAGGGGAATTTGTTCATAACCATGCTAAATTACTTTGAAAAGACTTATGCACAACCAAGAACTCACATAAGTCAATAATCACATATTCCTTAATACAAGACCATATACAAGACAAGACAACCATCATCAAATATAACCAAGTCAACATGTATCATAGCATAATTTATTACATAACCAAAACAGCTCCAACATCATGTTATAACAACAAAGCATGTATAAGAGTTCATAACATTACAACATATGCAAGACCCTTACTCATAACCAACCATCAAGTCTACAAGTGAAAATGACCAAGTAAAATCCCCATTACCTTACTCAACCAAGTAAACCAAACAAAAGGTCATAAGCAATGACTAACTTCACATAACATAGTATCAAGAGTAGCCATCATCATATGTAAAAAATATATACCAATAGCATGTTCATAAATGAAACTAACATCATATAGGATCATCAACATGTAAAGTTGACATATGCATAACATATACTTTATAAGACATAAGAACAACCTTCTAGGACTTCCCTCAAGGACAACTAGTGCCATGTATAGGTATAGTCCCATACCCCTACCTAGACTAAGTCAAACCCCTTAAGTCACCCTATTTAGTGTTCACTTTATTACTTCATTTTACTTTCCGGAACACTTGCCTTAATCGACATAGACCCCATGAGCTAAATGTGGAATCCGGTGTCATGAAACCCTACATTGAAGGAAGGTGGTATAGTTTACATGGTAGTACCAAAACATTAACATAGCATCGAGGTGGATCCACTAGATAGTATTTTTATGGGGGAAACATAGTTCAAGAATTAGGAGATATATTAGGGACCCTCTTTAGGCACATTTCATTACAGTCTTCATCTCATGGGTACAATAGTGAATCTACCTTCCCACATTGGGAAGGGACACTCCTCACTACTAGTTTACTCGGTGCTAAGCTAGAGTCACTTTTTTAAATGTCTTTAGATCATCTTTTAACAATAATAACTTAGATTAGGTTATAGGAGACTACCTCCTTGTATAGTCATTTTCATTATCTCAATAGGAATTGCATGAGAACATCCTTTCAATACAACCCTCATATGTGAGATTAACACATTATCATCATCATGTCATAGTAAGACACAAAGGTAATTCATATCCAACATTATATCAGTACATATTAATAATAATCTCATAATTCACATAATAAAGACATTTCAATTGCATAATCATACCAACACCTACTTAATCCTATCATAAGACATGCTTCAATTGAACTCATCACCATGTACAAGACATCACAATTGAAGTAAAGGTTTGAGATCACAATGTCTTACCAATTCTCCTTCAAAACCCATCATACATGGTATTACCATCAAACAACCAAATTTATCCATCCTTAGGTGTGATAACATCATTATAAGAGTAATAAAAAAAAACTAACTCAATTGCATCATTCCTAACCAATTCAACATGCGTTCATAACCTAGGGTTAGAGAATTTGGGTCAATTCATGATCTATTCAACATACTATGTTTAACATCAAGAAATACAATAATTTAATGATAATACATCATCATTAGAAATCAAGAACAATACAATTTGAAAGATCAATTTCGGATTATAAAGAAACTCATATGCAATTCATCTTTTTGAAAACAAATTTGAAAGAACCCTTTGGCGAAAGGAATCTCAAAGGTGAAAGGTTCCCATACCTTGTTAATACTTTAAGATTGATGTAGAAAAGTTATGTTCTTTATACCCTATAACCATTTGACCTTGGTCTTTTATGGAGTTTATATGGGAGAGAGAAAGTAGAGAGAAGGTAGACAGATTTGAGTTCGGGCATTGTGGGGTGTTAAATTGGGTTTAGACTTAGGGTAGCTTATATAGTCACTTAACTAACTTAATTACCCATTAGCCCCTAATTAAACCCCTTACTAGTTAACTAATTATGTTGATCTCACTAAAATCTTAACAGCGAAAACAGGCCTAGCCTACAGGACATTGACCTACGGTCCGTAGGTCAGTCAACGCCTCTCCCCCTAACCGTCCTGCAACTCCGTAGGTAAGTTCAGAGATTGGCTTTTGGACTAGTTGAACTTTGGCTAATTGTTCAACGTCGGAGGCATCGACTCCCTGTCATCCAGGCTATGCCTCGTCGCCTGCAATCGTAGGTAGCCATTGTCTGACTTTGCATATTTGGGATCAAATGCAATAGTCCTCCCTAAGGACCCTTTGGGTGGTCCTTGGGGAATCGTACCCACAATTTTCGATCCTCAACACACTCGAATACTAGTTTGACACCTTTCCACCAAATTTCATCAAATTGTGACCTCTAAAACCCCATCAAATAGGCTAAGGCACAATAGCACCTCTTTCACAATTCTTTGAACGTCATGGACGTTTCTTGACATCTTGACTCTAAAACTTCATTAATGACTTAAGAACATTATTTTAGGTCTTAAAACAGTGTTACCCACCTTATACCAACATGTGAGGCTCTAGATTAGGTCTTGGACTTTCAGTGTATTACATTATCCCCCCCCTTAGGAACATTTGAATGACACTAAAATCTTTTGAAGGGAAAGGATAGACTCAATACTAGCATCCCAATTAACAACATACGTTATTAACATGAGTTACAACTCAATGCAACATAACGACATGTCATTTACACATAGCAACTCAAGATTTCAATTTCTACATATAAGAGGTCAACATCACAACATGAGGAATTTCCTTCTCAACATTAACATAAGCTCAACACAATACAAAGAGTTACTTATGCCAATACTCATTTCAAAACACATCAACATGCTCAATATCATTTCATTAAGGCAACAACATACCAAATATACAAGTAAGTGAAAATCAAGCAAAAGAGCATTTTTCCATGAAAACTTATTTTAACAAAAACTTTTGACCATAATTATGCACATCTTTGCAGAATTAGTCAAATTCAAATTTATTTATTAGATTAGTTAATTACAGGAACAACTAACCTTAATTAGCAAAGACATGAGGATAACGGGACTTCATGCCGGCCTCAGCCTTTCATGTTGCTCCCTCAACTAGGTTGCTACTCCATAACACCTTTACAGATGCTACCTCCTTGTTCCTCAACTTCTTCACGTGTTGATCAAGGATTTTCATCGGAACCTCTTCATAAGAGAGATTCTCATCGACATCTAGACCTTGAATAGAAAGAATATACTCGGGTTTATGAATGCACTTCTAAAGCATGGATACATGGAATGCCGGATGAACCAAAGCTAGCTCACTAGGTAATCCAACTCGTATGCAACCTTGCCAACCCTTTGCAAAAATTTCATAGAGACCCACATAACGAGGACTGAGTTTCCCTTTCTTGCCAAACCTCATCACCCCTTTCATGGGTGAAATTTTCAAATAAACCTTATCACCTTGTTCAAACTCTAATTCTCTCCTCCTATTGTCTGCATAAGAATTTTTCCGGCTAGGTTGTTTTTAATCGGTTCCTTATCAAATGAACTTTATCCAAAGTTTTATAGATCAATTCGGGACAAAAGAGTGAAGACTCGCCAATCTCGAACCACCCAATCAGAGACCTACATCTCCTACCATACAAAGCGTCAAAAAGAGCAATGGATATAGTCAAATGGTAACTATTGTTATAAGAGAACTCAACCAAAGGCAAGTTTTCATCCCAACTTCCCTTGAAATAAATTACACAAGCTCTAAGCATATCCTCAAGGGTTTGAATAGTACGCTCCGCTTGACCATCCGTTTGGGGATGAAAAGCGGTGCTTAACTTTACTTGAGTTACCAACCCTCTTTGCAACGACCTCCAAAATCGAGAAGTAAATTTAGTACCTCTATAAAAAAATTATGGATAAAGGAATCTCATGAAGACTCACAATCTCATTGATATAGATTCTTGAATACTCTTCCGCCGAATAAGTAGACTTAACGGGGATAAAGTGAGTGGATTTCGTCAACCTATCCAGAACCACCTTTCACGATCGGGGAGCACCCCCTAGAAGTAACATGGCGTACTTGACCTCTCAGAGGTCTTATACAATCCATAGCTATCATTTATCTCATTGTCATTGGTAAATTTACCGGAAGATTAAAACTTTCATAGCTCATCATATGCTAGAACACCACTTTAATTTTATATATATATCATAATACATAGTTAAAGACTCTAAGCCTCTTTGTCATCTTAGACTCAACATCATTAGAGTATAATAGGAACGCGACCCTTTAAACATAAATCATAACTAAGCTATTACAAGACTTTAATAAAACTTGACATAGGACATCCTTGAACTTAAGGGTTCCTTTCTCGAGTTTGGGAAGCACATATCAAGCTCTTCACCTTAGAGACATCCTTTAAGTATCCATAACCTATACTTTGTGTAAAAAGGTAAAGAAGAATGGTGTTAGTAAAGAATGCACTAAGTATGACAACCATACAAAACATGCATTTAAAAAGGGACATTTTACTTTGAAACCTTGCATCATGCTTTTTGTGAAAACCTCATAAAATTTGAAACCATAAGGATCATACAATTCACATACTTCATTTAGGCATATACAATAGTCACAACATCACATAAAACCATACATTGCATTTGACACACATTTTGCATCACTTTACAATAACTACTTTTTATTTACAGTAAGCTTATTCTTCATGTACAGTAACCTCTTTTCCCTTCAAACTAAACTCATGCTTTTCTTAACTCCTTAACTTTACAAGTGACCCTCTAATGATACTTGGTGCAATGTATAGATAATGTCCCATTACATTATCCACACTCAAACATCACCTTAAGGTCACAAGGTAATCATGCATACAACCTTCATTAATCCAACACATGCATTCATAAGACCACTTCATATAATAAGACCAACATACTTTATGGACCACATAGAAGAACACATTACAAGACAACACATAAGTCAAGACTTACCAATATCATCATAAGAGGTATTAGTCAATAAATAGCATATTTAGACTTCACTTCACTTAGACATTATAATACCTTACTCATAATATCATCCTAAACCTACTAGTGCAATGTACATGTGAAGTCCCATAACCTCGCACATATTAAGTAAACATACAAAGAAACTACAAGCCTTAACATGTACTTCATACATAAACAAGACAAGTATGGACAACTTCATACATACCAAGCAAGACCTTCATCATATGGTAAATAAGACGCACATTATGCATATAAGGTAAGACCACATCATATAGACTCATTAGGACTCATACCATGCATTTCATCACAACAAGTAGAGGACACTACAATGTCATGCATAAGGAACATAAACATGATCATATACATTAGAACACCTTCCTAGAACTCCCTTCAAGAAATATTTGTGCAATGCATAGGTGAAGTCACATACCCTCACCTACACTAAGCAACTTCCCTTAGGTTATCCTACTTAGGGTCCATTACTTTACTTCCATTGTCCATTTTACTTAAGGGATACTATAGCATTAACTGACACTAAGACCATGGGTGCTAAACATGGAATTTGGTGTTATAGAACCTTACACCTAAGTATGGTGCTCTACCTTGCGAAAGTAGAACATTAACATCATGCTAGAATATTAGGTGATATCACTTGCTAGATCCTATAGGGCAAGCATAGTTTAGGGAACTTGGAGACATATATGGAAATATCACTCTATGCCCTTGGGCCATGAGGCTTTCCACCTAGTGAGGACTATGGTGAACCTACCTTCCCACATTGAGAAGGGACACCCCTCATCTTCAAGTTCACTCTGTGATAAGCTAAGTTCCCTTTATTGAAAACCCTTTATTATTCATTACTTTATAAAAGTAGGCTTTAGGAGATTGACTCCCTAGATGCTTAGCTCATAGGTCATAGATGAGAATATCCTTTAATCAACCTAAATCATATGAGAAAAACTTTGCCATGGACATAGCATATTTAAGCACAATCTAGTTTAGAATACCCTTGAGATCACCTTTCAAGAGCCCCTCTATTGACTAGATTATCATACATGCATAATGGACATGTTTTCATGTTTGTGCATACATATATGTGAGCAAACCTTTCACATAACACCCTTAGACCACACATGTTCATACTTCATTTTATTCATACATATGACATGTTCATAGCTTAATCATGCATTCATATTCATGTACATAGATAACAAACCTAGGAACTATGCTATCAAAGCACACATGTGCAATGCATATACAAGGTCCCATACCCTTGTCCATACTAGTACACCTCTCAAGTTATCCTAGTTAAAGGATACATAACATACTTCATGGACATTGTCACGACTGGAATCTAGACCCCAGACGAGACCGGCGTCGTTGACCTGTCAGAGGTCGCAGACAAGCCTACATACGTCATTCTTACTTCATCTAGGTTAATTTTAGCAGAAAATTTTGAACTTTTTGTTTTATTATTTAATGCTAAACATTTTAAAATTAACATCATAGGAGTTCACAAATCAACCATCTAATATAGTGATAATCAAATGAAAGACACAGTTCATAATTGCATTAAACGTATTTTTGCCAAAAAGGCACCAATAAAGTCTGAAATGAAAGTGGAAAGAAACACTAGTGGAACATAATCCACTAGCTAAAGCCTACATCTAAGCTAGATAATAACGGTAGACATCGTTGAAAGCATGAGGGACTAACAAGTTCGGATGAAAGCTCCACGTCCGGATAGCTGGAACGTCAACCTGTAAACTCTAGCGTCCACCTGTGCCTGAACCTAAAAATATAGAGTTGTATGGGATTAGTACACACTTGTACTAAGTATGGGTATATGCAAGCACACACAAAGGACATGCATGAGTAAGAATAGCTCTTTCCTAGCAACATGATTACAGAAAGTCAAGTCAGTGGACTTGACAAATTGGGATTAAGAAAGTTAGTGAGCTTTCCAAATTTGGATTAGGAAAGTTATGCCATGAGAGTAACATGCATCATCATACTTATCATATTGCACACAGCACATAACATCTTACATATAGCACATATCGTATTGCATATAGCACATAACATCTTTTATATCATTCAATCATATGCCATGAGACCTTGGAATCATGGACTTGACATCAAGACTTCCCAAAATGAGGGCTCAACATATGAGACCTCAACTAGGGAGCCTTCTTTAACAAACACAGAGTCTGTTTCATTCATTCATACGTACGTCATTTCATTTATTCATAAGCTAGTGTAAACACCAGCTATACCTATGATGTAGTTCAAGACTCTCATCGGGTTTGCTGTGCAATGATCAAGAATAACCTAGTGTCATTACTTAAGTCTAGCTCACCTCTTGACTATCCTATCCTAACACCTTTGGTATCGTTCATTTCATTATGTGCATCATTTGAGGCTGGACTCATTCATTCATTGGGAACTTTAACATTAACCGACATAGATCATGTGAGCATCATGAAATCTAGTGTCTCCCCCACACCGAAAAGAGGTGGAATCACCACCCAAAGTGACCCAAAACATGCTAGCGTAGATGGGAATTTAACCCCGCCAGATCCTTATATTGGCAGTATAGGTTCGAAGACTAGGAGATATAAGGAGACCCATACCCGGCATGCTGGACACTCTCATCTTTTGAGAGTTACGTGAATGTAACGACCTGCTTAGTCATTTTGAGCAGCAGATTTTATTTCTGGAAAACTGTCTGAGACGACGTATCCAACGACAGACCGTCATGGGCACGACGGACCGTCGAGGGTGTCTCGTTCCAAACACTTGGAATTCTTATATTTGAGTGCTGAAATCGACTCTCTGAACTCTGTGATGGACCGGCAGGACGGACCGTCACAGACATGACGGACCGTTGTAAGGTTCCGTTTCAGAACACTTCAACTCTTGAGAATTGGGTACTGAGAGCAATTCTCTGAAGTCTGTGACGGACCTGCAGGACGGACCGTCACAGACATGACGGACCGTTGTGAGGTTCCGTTTCAGAACACTTCAACTCTTGAGAATTGGGTACTGAGAGCAATTCTCTGTCCGTCATGACGGAAGTGCAGGACGGACCGTTGTAGGCACGACGGACCGTCACAGGTTGCGTAATCCCAGTCTAGGTCAAATTTCTGGGTAAGTTTTAAAGGGGAGTTTTGGACTATTCTTGCTATAATTATAAATTTTAGTGGGTCAATGTTAATAACTCAAATCCTTGGGGGTGTAAAGGAGATGACCTTGAGTTATTTAGTGGGTGGTTTCCTCATCTTTCATACCTAATTATATGCCAAATTGGGGAAAAGAGAGAGAGTTTGGGAGAAGAAAAAATAGAGAGAACAAGGAGAAGAGAGGAACGATCTATAGAGAGAGACAACCAAGAGGAACCAAGAAGCTTGAGAGATTGCTTGTTTGATCAAGGATCCTTGGTGAAGGTAGGTTATGGTTGATACTATTTGTAGTAAACTCTTAATAGTGAATGATATGTATTGGTAGTATTGTAAACCCTTCTATATGCTTAATCTTATGCTTTCATGAATGTGATTATGTGTTTGTGATAAAATAAGCTTAATGAAGCTTTGAATCCAAAATCTTGAAGAAACCCTAATTCACCTTGTTATTGATGATGCCTTGGTATAAAAGAAGGCTTGATGAACTAAAGTAATGAGATTGGTGATGCCTTGGTATAAAAGAAGGCTTGATGAATTGTTAGAATTAGGGGATCGGAGTGTCACGTTCCGACACATAGTATTAGTGGGTCGGGTGTCACGAACCGACACATAGAATTAGGGGATCGGAGTGTCACGTTCCGACACATAGAATTAGGGGATCGGAGTGTCACGTTCCGACACATAGTATTAGGGATCGGGTGTCACGAACCGACACGTAGAATTAGGGGATCGGAGTGTCACGTTCCGACACATAGTAGTAGGGGATCGGAGTGTCACGTTCCGACACATAGAAGTAGGGGAATCGGAGTGTCACGTTCCGACACATAGAATTAGGGGATCGGAGTGTCACGTTCCGACACATAAGTATTAGTGGATCGGGTGTCACGAACACGACACGTAGAATTAGGGCATCGAGTGTCACGTTACGACACATAGAAATTAGGGGATCGGAGTGTCATGATTCCGCGACCCAACGTATGAGTGGATCGGGTGTCACGTTCCGACACATAGAATTGGGGGATCGGAGTGTCACGTTCCGACACATAGAATTAGGGGATCGGAGTGTCACGTTCCGACACATAGTATTAAGGGATCGGGTGTCACGAACCGACACGTAGAATTAAGGGATCGGAGTGTCACGTTCCGACACATAGTAGTAGGGGATCGGAGTGTCACGTACCGACACAAGAGGAAGAAAGATAATAAATCTTGAGAGATGTTTATATACTCAATGTAATGAACCTAATTCCCAAATGAGTGTGGTATTGAGGCTTGAGTCCTCATGGATGAACTTGGTAGTACTTATTGATGATTATAGTACTTGTTACTACATGTTGAGTATTGTAGTTGATTTATGATATGAACTGATATATACTGTTTTCTATTTTGAGTTGGCCGATGATACCTACTCAGTACTTGTGTTTGTACTGACCCCCTACTTGTTGTTTCTTTCTTTGTTATTTGGGGAATGCAGCAAACGTACCGTCGTCTTCAACTCAGCAGCACTTCTAGCCAGTCTTCACTACACCGGATTTCAGGGTGAGCTAATGCTTCTAGCTTGGACTGGAT
Source organism: Solanum sitiens (assembly GCA_016801875.1). Lineage (NCBI taxonomy): Eukaryota > Viridiplantae > Streptophyta > Magnoliopsida > Solanales > Solanaceae > Solanum > Solanum sitiens. The sequence continues at coordinate 50,636 of JABWTJ010000324.1, forward strand.
CTTCTCTTCAATGTCTTGATGCCTTGAACTTCCGGCATGGACTAGCCTTTTATTTATTTTAGCTTCTTAGATACTTCTAGATTTGTAACATGAGAATAGATGTTCTTGTGATGATGACTTCCAGATTTTGGGGATAATGAGTTTTAAGTCTTCCGCTTTGTATTTTGTTCAATATGTTGGAGTTTTAGATTGGTTGGTTCGCTCACATAGTAGGATAAGTGTGGGTGCCACTCGCGGCTAGATTTTGGGTCGTGACAATTAAATTTCCTTTTATAGCACTTATTACGCTTTTTTCTATTGGATGTATTATCCTATCATCTGCTAAATATAGTTCTATTGGTGTATCTATTCCTTCTCTAAAGCAGGCTTTTATTAATATCTCTGTTCCTCCTAAATGTACATATTTTATAGGTGCTTTTGCCTTTATATGTTGTATTTCTTGATTAATTACTCTTTTATTGAGTATAGGTATTTGTGCTTTTCCTTTAGTGTATTTACAGTCTATAATATGTTCTTTCTGACTAATTACATAATATTCTTCCTTATTTCTTTTGAACAATTGATTTAAAATTGGTATTTTTAATATTTTTTCTATACTTAAATCTATTTCTTTATTCTTTATTTCCTGAAAAATTGTGTTATCAAAAATTATTTTTTGTTCTATTGAATCTTCATCTTGATATTCTTCGGTAGATATTATTTTTATATTTTCTTCAGTCATTTTCTTCAATTATTGTTTCATTATCTGAGTCAATTTCATATTCAGTTTTATCAGATTCTATCTCATAGTTATTTTCTATATCTGAAATTTCATATATACTATCGTCTTCCTTTAATTCATAGTCTAAATAATCTATTTGCATATATGTATGTTCATCTAGTATTAATTCTGCAATGTTATTTCTTTTTATATTTCTAGGTAATTTACAATCTTTAGCTAAATGTCCTAATTTACCACAATTATAACAATTACATTTTGATAAAGGTTTCTTTGGTCTAGATAATCTTTTTTGTTTATAATCTTTTGTATAATAACGTTTTCTGGGTTTTTTATATTTATATTTAGTTTTTCTTTTTCGGTATTTCTTATTTTTTCGATATTTTCTATAATATTTATCTTCACAACCAAATTGTGGTGCTATTCTATATTTACAACAATTTAGATTTTTCATTAATACTTTTTCCATAGTTAATTTTTCTTTTTGATTTTCACATAACTTCATAAACCATTGTTGTAAGAAGTTTATTCTAGATCCTAAAGTATTAGTATTTTCTTCATTATTCCAATCTTTTATTATATTGGTGCTAAATGGTTCTGGTAATTTTGTAAAATATAGGTTTTTTATTTCTGTTGCTTCATTTATATCATATTGCGCTTTATAATAATATTCTTTGAATGCGCATGTATATTCTTCTATGTAACACATATTGCATATTGCTAATTTTGACATTAATTGTCTATTTATAATTTTTTGTTTATTTTGTTCTTTTATGTCTGTGATCATACTTCCGAATTCGTTTCTTAATGCTAATTCATATTTTTCTAGTAGTTCTATATTAGATGTTGTTAATGATCCATCTAGTTTTTTATCACTTCTTAATGCTGCTTTACTTTCAATTGGTAAATTTTCTATCCATAATTTTGTTGTTTCGATTAAGGTTCGTTCTATATATCCTGGTGTATCTTTTATTGTTATTTTATTATCTACTAATTGTTTTGATAGATTTCCTATCCATAATGAAATTACTGTATTAGTATCTGTAACACAGTCTAAATCTAAAAAGTTAGTTTGTTCTGTTATTATTTTAGGTTTCCATTTTGTATTTAATTTACTATGCCATATTGCATTAGTTCTATCTGAATTTTCATAACTTTCTGTATAATAAGTTGGTATTGTTGTTCTAGGATTTCTTCTAGGACTTTTATCTGGAGTTTTTGATGTTCCTGGTTTATTAGTTGTATTTATTTCTAATTTCTTTAATTTATTAGTTTGTTCTAAGATTTCTGTATATGTTTCACTAATATCACTTATTTCTGAATTTTCTGAAGTTTTATCACTTATATCTAAGTTATTAATTTCATTTATTTCAAGATGTTCATTTTCATTTAGTATTTGTTTTATTTCATTTATTTCATTGGCTAATTCTACTTCTTTTTGTAGTTGTTTTTCTATTTGTCTTTTTTCATATAGCGATTTTAAATAGGCTAATTCTTTTTCTAATTCTTCTATTTTACTATTTTTTGTTTCTTCAAGTTTCTTTATTTCTTGTTTTGCTTCTTTTCGTATATTTTCAATTTCCTTAGCTTTATCTATGTCTTCATTTTCTTTTGTTATTCTTAACATGGCTGTTAAACTATCTTCTAATTTTTCAGATTCTTTTTCTAACATTAGATATAATCTATCTCCTAATTTTTTATACCTTCTTCCTAAATTGGAAAAAACTATTTTTATAGTTAATCCTTCATAGTTTTCATAAATTTTTTCGTCTACTATAAATTCTTCTTTATTCATAATCATTGTTATAGTTTATATCATGCTGTATTTTATATTCTAAACAGTCTATTTTTAGTTTTAACTCGAATATCTGTTTCTTTTGTATTAATATTGATTTATTACATACTCCTGCAAATATGTTTTCTATTAATCTTTCTTTCATAAAGTCATGTTTATATTGTAATTCATTTAATTTTTCTATTAGCAGTTGTTTATATATTCTTTTATCCATTTTAGGTTTTAAGAGAATATTTGGTCATAATATTCCTTTTTAATTATTTTCAACCTCTGTATTTCTTTAGCGTTTGTTTCTATATATTCTAAATATTCTTCTTCTCGAAGATATATATATTTATTTACATTTTCAATTAACAATTTTTCTTCTAAATCTATTTTCTCCTTAATTTCTTTCCATAACCTTAAATATCTAAAATTGATCATTGATCTCTATATAGTTCTAAATCATCAAATAAATAATCTAGATCATTATCATCGTAAATTATCAGCTCAGACCAACCTACAGTCATTGTTTCAATTATCTCATGCATAATTAACTTATCATAAATTATTCTACGTGCATCAACATCAATATTTCTCAATATATAAAACAATAGCATCATATAATTATCATCATTATCTAACAAGTATGTAGGCATATTCAGTTCAATTCAATTTATTTTTACTAACAGTTTTATTCCTTCTAATCTTTTCACAATTTATACGTATTCATTATGAATAATAATAGTATAATATTCATCTCGTCTAGTCAGTACTATGGCTTTCTTCTTTAATCAGTTACCCTAACAGCGCCTCAACTCTGTGTACTCCCCAAAACGGCCTTCCTGCCTACCGGTTTCCACTTTAGGATGGCATAGTCTGGGCTTACCTATTCGCAGAATATTTCCATAGCAAAACCTTCTAGAGATGACTATTATAACATTATTAATTCATAACAAATGCTTATAATCAGGAAAAGACTATCAGGAATAAAGCAATTTAGCTACTCATAATTGATTTTGAGTATACCTGTTCTTGTAGATTGCTGGTAGATGCTTTGTTTTCCATAGTTGATGTAATAGCTTAAATTTTTTTTTTTTTATGTTCTAGCTCTGATACCAAGTAAGGGGGGTGCGGAATATCTTGAGAGAGATGAAAGAGTTGGTTGAAGCTTGTGTTTATTGCTGAGGATTAATACCTCTATATATAGCACAAACTTGTACTATTAGCCGAACAATGGCCGACACTAACTATTGACACTTGTCCTTATAACAATTGGCCGACGCAAAATGACAAATAACTTTACTTTACATTATGGCCGACTTTTTACAAATGGCCGACATACTTTTGACAAAATTAAAAACGACAAACTATAATGGCCTTACTGCCTAGAGGTCGTGGGTTCGATTCCCACGGCTCACATTCCTTTTCTTTTTATTTTTCCTTAAGATGTCTGAGAGGTTGTGGGTTCGAATCCCACTCCTCTCATTCCTTATTTTTCATAGCTTATTTTCCTGCCAAGACCCCTGTTCGATTCCCCCTTGTCACATTGTTTTTCACTTCTTTATTTTCACAACTTTTAACATGGGTAGGTCACGGGTTCGACACTAGATGACCTCACTTGTTTTTATTCATTTTTCATGACATTTTAAACCACTTAACTTGGCTGAAATTAATCAACAAAGTGCTGGTAAATTGAGGTACATTTTCAGCTTCTATTTCATTACATTGCACGTTAGTTCTTAGGGGAATTTCATAGTGCATTTAGAACGTTTTAGATGCATTTTCATGGATTCGTTTAGCCAAGAGATTATCACTCAAATCAGCCACATTTCATCTCATATGAACATCAAGATTTACATCAACATGCGTACATGAAATATAAAGAACTATCATTCTATTTCAAGTCCTAAACCATGAATAATAACCACGGCAACACACACAAACACACGTAATTACATTTTTGGAAAAACATCAACATAACTCACATATTTCAGAACAGACATATAAACACATAATCATCACAAAAACATGTTTCATCCCTAGTTTTATACCAGCAAACATAACCAACCTATGATTCAATGGGAGCTAGTGACAGGGACATGCAACGGGGAACAATCCTAGTTTTCGAAATAGATTCGTCTGAACCTTAGGGGTCTCTTGGGAAAGGGACCAAGAGAGAAGAGAACCCATACCATTTTGACGTTCAAACCTCGACTTGCTGCCCTAAAACTTCTCCAAACACACGTCCAAGACTCAAAATTCAACACCCCACTTGACAGAAAACCTTCTCTTTGCCTACGTGATTGATTAACGTTTATTTTTCTTATATTTTCGTGTGAGTTCTTAAAGTGTGAAGAACATTGGTAAATTTTCTGTTCTTGAATGTTATTTGGCAGAGAGAAAGTGAAAAAAATTAATGATAGAGACGTGAGAGAGAGATGAGCGTGAGAGAGGAGAGTTATCTTAGACTTAGGAGTCTAGTTTAGGACTTAGTCAATTAAGGTTTTATTTAATTATTAAAAATCAGATTTCCTTTTATTTTAAATCAGCTAATAAATAATAAATATAAATTAATTACATTAATTTACCAACTTAAATTAAAAACAACTTTAATTCATTGCTTCCACCTAGATTCGAACCCGGGTGGAGCAAGACTTCACTTGAAGAGCCCATTTTTGGCCCTCTCTCCCCAAAATGCCCCTCCACCTTATTAATTAAATAATTAATTATATATTTAGGGTAATTATGATACTAACCTTATCCTGGAAAAAGACCATTTTACCCCTAGACCCTCCAAACCTAAGATTTCCCCTTTTTAAGTCCGATAAAGACTCCTTCGAGTAAATCTTCGTATTCGAGAGCCCTACATGGTTGGACCCAACCTTTACAAGCTCAACTAACTTCCCAAGTTAGTTGGCTTGGCTCTAGCAATGGTTCCGAGGTTTGGTTCTACGCGCATCAATCTGTGTGAACCCAGTCTAATCATAGGGATTCTAGACACATTAAGCATTACTTAGCATCTCCATTTTTAAGGTTGTTACATCCTCTATCTGAAATGATAGACAAAGGAATCCCATGCCATCTCACAATCTCATCAATGTAGAGTCTTGCATAATCCTCGGCTCTGTAAGTGGACTTCAAAGGGATAAAGTGGGCAGACTTAGTCAATCGGTCCACAATAACCCATATGGAGTCATGATGCCTCCTAGTCCTTGGAAGACCAACCACGAAGTCCATATTAATGGCCTTCCACTTCCAAGTTGGAACCTCAATAATCTGGGTCATACCGCCAAGCTTAAGCTGTTCTGCCTTAACCTGCTGACAATTAGGACACTTGGCCACATATTCTACAATGTTCTTCTTCATGTTATCCCACAAATAAATCTGTTTAACATCATGATAAATCTTAGTGGAACCTAGATGTATGGAATATTTGGAACCATAGTCCTCTGCAACAATCCTGGTCCGCAAATCATCCACATCTGGTACACACAGCCTGTCCTGATACCTAAGTATGCCATCACCTCCCAAAGCGAAAGACTAATTCATCTTTATCAACACTGAGTCCTTCAGATCCATCAACACAGAATCTAGATGCTGACCCTGCTTGACTTCAACTACCAAGGATGATTCAGAACAAGGATGAACTGAAACACCCCCACTAGTAGAGTCAACCAATCGCACACCCAGTCTGGCCACTCTATGTACATCTTTCACCAACTCCTTCTTCTCATCCTCAACGTGTGCTGTACTTCCCATGCTCATCCTGGTCAAAGCATCAGCCACAACATTAGCCTTACCTGGATGGTAGTGAACATTCATGTCATAATCCTTCAACAGCTCCAACCATCTCCGCTGACGTAGATTCAACTCCCTCTTTGTGAACACGTACTGGAGACTCTTGTGGTCTGTGAATACATCCACATGCACTCCATACAAGTAGTGCCTCCATAGCTTCAGTGCAAACACCACAGCTGCCAACTCCAGGTCATGAGTGAGATAATTCTTCTCATGAACCTTGAGTTGTCTGGACGCATATGCTATCACCTTACCAACCTGCATAAGAACACAACCCAAACCAACCCTAGATGCATCACAGTAAATAGTGTAATTCTCACCACACTTAGGCAAAGTAAGCACCGGGGCTGAAGTGAGTCTGTCCTTGAGCTCCTGGAAACTCTTCTCATAAGTCTCCGTCCATTCAAACTTGGCTTTCTTCTTAGTCAAAGCTGTCAATGGGGCAGCAATGGAAGAAAAGCCCTCTACAAACCAGCGGTAGTAACCAGCCAATCCAAGAAAGGTACGGATGTCAGTGGGAGTAAGAGGCTTTGGCCAGTTCTTCACAGCCTCAATCTTCCTGGGATCCACCTCTATGCCTTGATCGGACACAACATGACCCAGGAAGGTCACAGATCTAAGACAAAATTCACACTTGCTGAATTTGGCATACAACTGATGTTGTCTAAATACCTGCAAGGTTAGTCTCAAATGTTGTTCATGCTCTTCCTTGGTCCTAGAGTAGATGAGAATGTCATCAATGAATACTATGACAAAAGAGTCAAGGTATTCACGGAAGACTCGGTTCATGAGGTCCATAAATGCAGCAAGTGCATTCGTAAGACCAAATGAAATGACTAAGAACTAATAATGACCATAACAGGTACGAAAGGCTGTCTTTGGGATATCTTCATCCCTAACCCTAAGCTGATGATACCCTGAACGAAGATCAATCTTAGAGAAGAAACTAGACCCTTGGAGCTGATCGAACAAATCATCTATTCTGGGAAGTGGATACATATTCTTTATAGTGACTTTGTTGAACTGCCGATAATCGATACACATTCTAAGGGTTCCATCTTTCTTTTTCACAAACAACACTGAAGTGCCCCAAGGGGATATGCTCAGTTGAATGAAACCCTTATCCGTGAGATATTTTAACTGCAGCTTCAACTCTTTGAGTTCAGCTGGAGCCATTCTATAAGGAGGAATTGAAATTGGTTTAGTATCAGGTTCTAAGTCGATACCAAAATCAATCTCTCGAGGGGGAGGGACTCGAGGCAAATCATCAGGAAATACATCTAGGAACTCATTCACTACAGGTACTGAGTCTATGGAAGGAATGTCATGATCTAAATCATTAACACTCACAAGATGACACAATAACCCCTTGGATATCATTTTATTGGCCTTAAGGTTCAAAATCAAGAGGTTAGGACGAATTTAGTTGTACCCCTCCCAGACTAGCTCCTCTTCATCAGGGAAACGAAATTTCACCACTGTACTACGACAGTCCAAGCAAGCATAACAACTGTGAAGCTAGTCCATGCCAAGAATAACATCAAAATCATTCATGGGTAACTCAACCAAGTCTGCACACATAGTCTTACCACTTATAACTATTGGACAATCCTCGTATACTCTATCAGTTCCTACATTTTCTCCTAAAGGTATACTAACCACTATAGGATCATGCAGTACTTCAGGTAATATCTCAAAAGTGAGAGCAAGCAAAGGAGTTACAAAGGAAAGCGTAGCCCCTGGATCAAGTAAAGCATAAACAGAAGTTGAGAATACTTGCAGCATACCTCTGACCACATCAGCGGACTTCTCCTGCTCCTCCCTGCGTTTCAGGGCATAGAACTTGTTCCTTTTAGGAGGCTCGGCTGCTGCTGCACCCTATTGATTAGGCCTAGGCTGAGCATTACCTCCAGCCTGACCTCTGTTCTGTGGGCAGTCTCTAACCATGTGTCCACTCTTACCGCAACCGAAGCAGGCATTAGTGCCCTGTCTGCACTCTCCACTGTGAGCACAACCACACTTAGCACAATTCTTTTTGGGACGCTGCATCTCACCTCCATTGCCCTTCTTGGGATCAGGTCTGCCTCCTCTAGGTGTTGTACTCCTCTAAGAATTAGAGTTCCCAGAACTCTGTTGCCCCTTCTTGAACCTGCGCTGCTCACGGACACCAAAATTCTTTTTATGGCCTCCAAGGCTGGGACCTGCCTGATCTTAAGGGTTAGGCCTCCTAGCATCACGAATACCTCTCTTTTTGCGGTTGTCTTCTATCTGCTGGACATGCACCATCAACCTGGAGAGGTCTATATTATCATGGAGCATCGCACACCGACACTCCTCCTCCAGATATCCATTGATTCCTGTGAGGAACCTGCTCATCTCATCCCTGCTGTTAGACACAAGGGAAGTAGCATACCTGGATAATTTAACAAACTTCAGTACTCATCTCATCCTTGCTGTTAGATACTAAGGAAAGTAGCATACCTGCATAGTTTAACAAACTTCAGGGAATACTCCCTGACTGTCATAGATCCCTGCTTAAGGTTGATAAACTCCTAAACATTTGCCTCCCTCATCTCCCTGGGAAAGAATCTCTCCAGGAAGGCTGTCTTAAACAGCTCCCAAGTGACTGGAACTCCACCCAAAGCTCGGCTATCCTGCCACATCTTACACCAAGTCTGTGCAACATCCTTGAGCTGATAGGAAGCTAGCTTAACCTTCTCAGTATTTGTGGCCCCCATAGCCACCAGAATCTTATGCACCTCGTCCACAAACTACTGGGGATCCTCTGAATTCTTGGACCCTGTGAAAATAGAAGGATTCATCCTCGTGAAATCTCTCAAAGCCTGCTACGAACCGGTGGGTTCTCCCTCTGAACATTCTGCCGGTTGACCTGGTCAGTCATGGCCTGAGCCTACATAGTGATGGCCTGCGCCATCTGAGCTAGATATGCCCGCACCTCCGCATCAGTCAACCTAGCTGGGTTAACCGGCATAGCCACTCCTTCAGCTGGAGCCTGGGGTGGAACCTGATTGCCCCCAGCAACTGCTCCTCCTCTCCTCTGACAACGTTCCTCCTCGTATTCATTCTCTGAAAAAGAATAAGAATTGATGTTATACATGCTCATAACACCAAGAAATCAGACATTAGGAAAAGCATGATAAGATTAGAATAAGGGAAATTTTCCTACGCATTATGCAGTCTCTAATCCAGGATAGTGGTGCACTTCACTACCATGACTTAGAAACTACTCAATGTGGTTGATGTGAACTCATTATTATCGAAATTTAACCTAGTGATCTGATACCAACTTTGTCACGACCGGAATCTAGACCCCAGACGAGACAGGCATCGTTGACCTCTCAGAGGTCGCAGACAAGCCTACTTACGTCATTCTTACTTCATCTAGGTTAATATTAGCAGAAAATTTGAACTTTTTGTTTTCTTATTTCATGCTAAACATTTTAAACTTAACATCATGGGCCTTCACAAATCAACCATCTAATATAGAGATAATCAAATGAAAGAAACAGTGCAATACTATAATAAATGTATAATTGCCAAAATGGAAGCAATACAATGTCTGAAACAAAAACGGAAAGAAACACTAGTGAACATGCTCCACTAGCTAAAGTATATATCTAAGCTTGATAGTAATGGTAGACATCCTCGAAAGCATGAGGGCCTACCATGTTCGGATGAAAGCTCCACGTCCGGATAGCTGCAACGTACACCTGTACGCTCTAGCGTACACCTGTGCCTGCACCTAAAAATATAGAGTTGTATGGGATTAGTACACACTTGTACTAAGTATGGGTATATACAAGCACACACCAAGGACATGCATTAGAAAGAATATCTCTTTCCTAACAACATGACTATGGAAAGTCAAGTCAGTGGACTTGCCGAATTGGCATTAGGAAAGTTGGTGAACTTTCAAAATTTGGATTAGGAAAGTCAGTGAGCTTTCCAAATTTGGTTTAGGAAAGTCATGCCATGAGAGTAACATGCATCATCATATTTATCATATTGCACATAGCACATAACATCTTACACATAGCACATATCATATAGCACACAATACATAACATCTCTTATAACATTCACTCATATGCCATGAGACCTTGGAATCATGGACTTGACATTAAGACTTTCCAAAATGAGGGCTCAATATATGGGACCTCAACTAGGGAGTCTTCATTAGCAAACACAGAGTCTGGTTCATTCATTCATACGTACTTCATTTTTATTTCGTTATTACGCCAGTTTGAACACCAGCTATACCTAGGATGTAGTTTAAGACTTTCATCGGGTTTGCTGTGCAATGACTAAGAATAACCTAGTGTCATTACCTGAGTCTAGCTCACCTCTTGATTATCCTATCCTAACACCTTTGGTATCGTTCATTTCATTATGTGCTTCATTTGAGGCTGGCCTCATTCATTCATTGGGAACTTTAACTTTAACCGACATAGATCACGTGAGCATCATGAAATCCAGTGTCTCCCCCACACCGAAAAGAGATGGAATCACCGGCCAAAGTGAGCCCAAACATGCTAGCGTACATGGGAATTTAACCCCGCCAGATCCCTATATTGGCAATATAGGTTCGAAGACCAGGAGATATAAGGAGACCCATACCCGATAAGCCGGACAGTCTCATCTCATGAGAGTTACGTGAACCTCCGCCCTTCCCGAAAGATGGCATCACCACTCATAGCTAGTCTATCGGTGCTCAGTATAAATTTCCATTACATTCAACTCATATGTCATGTAAGCTGGCTTCTAGGTGAGTACGTTTTGGTAACATTTACTTAGGCTCATTTGAGATTGTTCTCATCTTTTACATTAGTCTCATATCATGTTGTCACCACATTCATTAACATTAGCACATTTGCTCTTCATAATTACTCACCCCATTTTACATGAATGTTCATTTCATCATATGCCAATATACTTGGCCATTTATGTGTTTCACACTCTTACTTAACCCTTCTAAGGTTTCGTCATTTCATTACATAATAATGATTTCATCGTATGCCAATGCACTTGTCCATTTAGTATGTTTTACACTCGTGCTTAACCCATTCTAGGGTTACTTCACTTCATTACATACATCTTAGGTTCACTTATTTTTAAACGTATGCTAGACTTATGGGTCTATACATACAAGTCAGGAGGCTTCATTCATAGTTCGTTAAGTGACTTATATCTCCCTAAGATTATGTTGTACAAGAATTATGTATCTTGTATGTATGCCAAAATCTTGATTTTGATCTAAGTAGGTGGCATTATTCTTAAACATTTAATTCATGTATGACTTATGTATCAATATGGAAATTTGGGCAAGGGAATCCAAGTTCGAACCACTTGGACAATACTTACATTTTTCCTTGACTTTATTTTTAGTCTTCATGACATTGGGACCCTAGATCGAGCCCAACATCAACATTCTATCTTTATTTTTCTCCTTGGGTTTTCCTATTAGTTGGCCGAAGGGTTGTGGGATCGAACCCCCACAACCCCTTTTATTTTTCATTTAAAATCTTGTTGTCAAACCCCCACAACCTCTTTTTATTTTAGTCTTTATTTCAATGGAATTGGGAGGTTGTGGGTTCAAACCCCCACAGCCTCCTTAATTTATTATTATTTAACATTTGCCTTAGCTATGCACAGGCAGTGAGGTTGGGGGATCGAGCCCCCACAGCCTCACTTTATTATCTTATTTAATTCGCCTATTCTCCTTTCCATCCTTGAGGTCGTGGGTTCGATTCCCACGCCTCCCACTTTTTTTAATTAAGTTATTGCTCTCTCCTTATTCGCCTGCACCCCCATTTCGAATCCTCCCATCCCCTTTTCTTTTTATTCTTGCGAAATTAAGGTGTTATACGGGTGAGGTCACAGTTTCGAACCCTGGTGTCCTCACCCCTTTAAAAACCAATTAATTTCCAGATTTCCCTTCTACACTTTAGCCTAAATGAAACTTTGTAGTTGTTGTTGGAAATTAGTCATTTTTATTAGCTTATATTCACCAATATTTCCACTTGAAAAATTAGGAAAACTCATTGGTCATTTAACACCTTTTTGGGGTGTGTTTCATAGATTCGTTGGACACATTCTTAGGTGTAGATTCATTATCGATTAGCTGCAACTTTCCACTTAAAATCAGTCACATACACCTCATATGAACATCACGAATTACACATTTTATGCACGTTAATTTCAGCCATCAAACTAACCACTTTAAGACTTCAAAACGGATAGCAACAACAACAAACGTTTACATATTGCACCACATCATTTTCGGTTGACATCATTGAACGTGCTTGCTATTTTTAAACACAAAATCACAAAGAACATCATAATTCACACTTAGCTACCAGCAATCATACCAACAACATGATTTCTAACCTAATTTAGATTGAAATTGGAAGGAGACTAGGGACAAGGAGTTCAATATTTAAGGGGACAGCCCTAGTTTCATACGTTGACTTTTGCATAAAGAAATTCCTCTTGGAGAAAGGATTCCGAGAGAGAAACCATACCTGTTCTTGGTGTTGTTCAACACTCAAAGTTGCTGCCCAGAATCACCACCAACCCAACGTCCAACACAGAAACTCCCACCTTACCCGTCGAGAATGTCACGTTTTGCTTTACTTTGATGGATTGTTTTTGTCGTTTGAATACTTATAAGTTCTTCAAGTGTGAAGAACTTTTGTTGTTATTTCTTATTTTTTTGTTTCTGCTTTGTTAACAGAGAAACGTGAAAAACAAATGGGAGAGGTGGATGAAACGTGAAAAAGAGAGAGAGGTTCCTTAGGATTAGGATTCTAGTTGACACTTAGTCAAAATAAGATATCTTAATTAATAATTAATTAATAACAAAATCTGATTTTCCTTTTTCTTAAATCAGCTAATAAATATTAATTAATTAAATTAATTTATCAATTTAAATAAAAACAATTTAAATCATTGCTTCCACCTAGGTTCGAACGCGGGAGGAGCAACACTTCACTTCAAGAGCTCAATTACGGCTCTCTCTCCCCAAATTGCCCCTACACTTTATTAATTAAATAATTAAATATATATTTAGGTTAATTACGATATAAACCTTAGCGTGGTAAAAGACCATTTTACCCATATACCCTCAAAACTTAAGATTTCCTCTTTTTAAGTCCGGTAAAGACTCCTTTGAGTAAATCTTCGTATTCGAGAGCCCTACATGGTTGGTCCCAACCTTTCCAAGTTCAATTAACTCCCCAAGTTAGTTGGCTTGGCTGTAGCAAGGGTTCCGAGGTCTGGTTCTACGCGCATCAATCTGTGTGAACCCTGGTCTAATCATAAGCATTCTTGACACATTAAGCATTTCTTATCTTATTCATTTTTAGAGTTGTTACAAGCACATTAATGCACTAAGTATGGAAGCCATGCAAAAACCATGAAAAATGGGACATTTAGTATAGTAACATGCTTTCATGATATGTTGACATAAAACCTTCAATAAATAGTTTAAGAGACATCAAACAAGTCAATAATCACATATAAGACATATTCAAGTAACTTCCTACACTTAAGCACATTCACATGGACCCCCTAATAAAGGTTATCCTAAGACTCACCTGAGTAAGTTACGAAGCGGCCGCCCATACAATCCCTTCACACACACCTAGATGATCCTTAAGAGTACCTAAAGTAAGTTATTCCAATACATCACTTATAACATTAATTCGCATAAACATGAGACCCTCCTACCAAAGGTGATTCGAAGGCTCACTTGAGTGAATTATGAAGCGACCACCCATATAATCCTTTCACATACACCAAAGAGATCCTAAGAGATCCTAAAGATTACCTAAGATAAGATTATTCGTATTTCATACATTCAACTCCCTACCTATAATTACTCTAAGACTTACCTAAGTAAGACATGAAGAGAACGCCCATACACCCTCTCCAAGCCTACCTAAGCAATCCTCTAAGCTACTCTAGATAAGTATCTTTTCATTGAGTTATATTTATACTAGGTGATTAAATTCATTTAACCATTTGGGAGACACTCAACACTAAAGGAAATTCACATAATATTCTTGGAGAAAACCTCTGGACTCACACACTAACATCTTCAAAGCCTAATTGTGCAATGTTTAGATAATGTCCCATTCAACTACCTAAACTTCATAGTAATCATCCAACTCTAGCATGTGTCCCATATAATGAGAATAGGCAATAACCGACGTACACCATGGAAGCTAAGCATGGAATTCGGAGTCAAACCCTACTCCGATGGAGGGTGTTCTACATGCCAATGGTAGAACGAGGACACATCCCATGTAGGCACATCATTAAGGAATATTGAGGGTTTCTTTGTTCTCTAATGTCATCTTAGTTCAAGCAACTCCCCATGAATACTCACTCGGTGCTAGCCTTTGTTCTCATTGAGTAATTCAATAAAGGAGCATATGAAGAGGTACCATATCTTGTTAATAACCCAATCACATTACACCTTAAAAAAGAGGGTCCACTAAGGCTACCTACGATGGTTAAGAGGATAGCTCAATGACTTTCCTAAGGATGATTTCATGCCGTTCTAGCCAATAAACCCTATGTCCACCATTTACACAAGAAGGACCATTACAACTTTCAACTTCAAGGTTATCATAACCTTTTTTCTAGAAGGTTCCACATAAAGGACCTTCTCAACTATATTCAACGTCACATGTCAATCACACATACAAGACTAAGGAGCTTTAGCATACTAAGTCGAGAATCCATGTTCACATCTTACGTGTATCAAGTAAGGACTACTAAAACAAGACACACACATACTTCACCATATCACATATCGTATATCATTCAAGTAGCATATAGGGTCAACAAAGCTTACTTACAAGTCACCCTACACAATTCCATGAAATCATTAACATAAGTCATCACAAGTCTCACATACTCAACTAAGATGATTCACACATCAACTTCAATTATGCGCACCAAAGGCATCACTATAGCCTATCATGATCACATATAATTACAAATAAGAACACATGCTTTAACTTTAAAAATATACACAAGTCATCAGGACATTTACAATGATCACATAGCAAAGTTATACATGATAATAACATAGTTCATAAAGTAATGTCAACGAGGCCACATTTTTTCTCAATTCATAAAGTAATGCCGACAATGCCACATTATCCACAATTATATCACATACGCACCACCACCATAAGTGGACCATACCTATCATCATTATAATAAAAGAGATATACTACCTAATATCAAGAGTTTTAGGGAAGCATACCACCAATCCAATCACAACTTTAATCCATAGCCAAATCAAAGTATTCAATACTCAAAGGCTCTTACCAATAGCCATGATTACCAATTCAATTCAATAAGCTCAATATACAATGAATCTAAGCATAGCCAATGCTCATATAATCAAATTGAGGCAGAATATAAACCAATAAATTCTGATCTATACGTAAATCAAGAGCCAATAACAATCTATACATGAATTCATTACTATTTAGCCATAATCAATTCAACCATGCTAAAGCAAATTACAGAGATTTGAGAAAGTCAAGGGTTCATGGATATTTTAATTGAAAAACATCAATTATACAGCAATAATGGTATACCTTAATGTTTGAAAACGTTTCATGCAAGAACCCATGACTTAGAGTAGAAATTGGACTTTTCATCTTTTGAAATCTTTGAATATCATCATTGAAATTGAATATAAGGGGATAAAAAACCTTAGATAAAGAACTAACATACTTTATTAAAAGAATATAAGGAGAATTGAAGAAGAAACTCCATTGAAGATCCATCATCAAGCTCTATCATCACCTTAAGCCCTTATGGAGGTTTTTGGAGAATCTTTGGGAAGGAAAGGGTGCTATGGTCTAAATGAAAGTTTAATGACTTAAATACTCTTAAATTACCCAAATAAACTTAAATAAAACGTCTTCCTATTTTGGAAGACTTGGGGTGAATTTTCCAAAACACCCCAAGACTTAATAGTGAAGCACGCAAATTACAGTGCCCACTAACGGTTGCCCAATGACGGACCTTCATCTGAGTGACGCCCCATCAAAGGGGTCCATCGTTTGGTTCTGAACCTTAAAAACCTGCAGGTCCTTGAGACCTTGCAGTCTCAATCAATGCCCTAGGTCGACGGGCCGTCCTCTGATCGACTGGCCGTCCCTTGAGGCCGTCGTTTGGACACTCCTAAGCTGTTCTGCCCCTTGACTTGGGGTCCTCCTCTAGGGACCGTTGTGTGTACTATCGAGAGTAATTACTGGACGTTAAACCCCTAAACATTCATGTCTAGGTATTAGGAACATCTCCAATCAAATTCAACAGAAACGAACACGTAAAACATGCTAAGACACACATCAGCACACAAGGAAATTCAAAGGCTACCTTTCGAACGTCTTGGACGTTTGACCTCCAAACCTTACCAAAATCAACATGCTGCCTTTAAAAACTATCATTAACCATATAAGGAACTCATAAAATCATGACACACATAGAAACACATGAAATCACATAAGTACTAGTCGTCGAACGTCTTGGTCGTCCCTTGGCGTTTGACTTCAAACTTGACCGGATTGACTTCAAAACATACCAACACATTTATTAAGCTATTTATAAGCCTTTAGGACAGTGATGAACCTCTATATAATCCTAGTTCATTTTAGAGTCGTTAAAAACACTTTTCCTTGTAATGAAACAAATATGATAAATCAATCGAGGCTTAGGGTCGTGGATGAAAAGATCGTTTGGGGTAAGAAGGCCCTACACCTACTCTTTTTTGTGATGAGAAGTTATCAAAAAGTGCACCTACATCATTGCTATGACATGGTCGACTTTGAATTTAGTCTTTCTACTCTTTGGGCTAAGGTGAGAATAATTGTGAGGGTGAAATCTCTTCATTGTCGAATGGCCAAAGAGAGAAAAAAAGGTCTAACCACTGGAACCTTTGTTAGTGTGATGAGACGATCCAACTCATGTTCGGGATTGAATTTTTTAATGCCAATGCAAGAGAAAATATTGAGTTGGATATAAAAGATGTCTTGACCTTGTGAAACAAACCCAAAATAATTGCGATCAAAGAAGACAAAATAAATAACATGATACTAGAGTTGCAAGAAAATGCCAAAAAGATAATAAATGACATCTTTAGTTCAAGTGAAATTTAGGGTGTCACACTATTGAAGGCCAACAATCTTGAAAGGCAATGTTCAGGTGGCTTAACAACCCTCTCAATCCCGGGGCTTTCCAAAGTTTCAAAACGGAAGAATTATACTCCCGCCGTCCCATGTTATATGTCATTCCTTTCTATAAATTGTTGGACTGTATATTTATCATTTTATAAAATTTATGCATAAATTATAATATTTTCCGATTACACCCTTGATGGCGTAGTGAATTAATCTTTAAAATGTAGTCATCATTTATTAGAAAGTAGACTTAAATAAACATTAAATAAGGGTAGAAGGGTAAAGTTACAACTTTTCTTAATGCAATTGCAATGAAAATAAGTTACATATAAAATGGGACAAAGGGAGTATAAAACTGTATAATAGATACTAGTTTTCAAGGTTAAGAGATGGAGTGAAATGTCTGATTTTCTCTTATACTCCCCATGCTCTTCGGAGTGAATATGATCTAAAGATGGGGAGAAGTTTCATTTTCTCAAAAGTGGAAACAAGGATGATGCATACGGCGTCCCACCACGACATTAAATTGTACGCTTGATGGGAGGCAACCTATCTATTTTCAAATTACTTTAGTTTTGAGTTTTTTATTTTTAGATTAGGTTTATTTTATTTTTGACTAATCCTCATGATTTTGGACTTTTAGAAACTAATTTGAACAGGTTTGGAGGCGTGAATCTTGGAGAAAATGAAATTGGATATTAAGACCTCATTAAAATATTACTTTGGGAAATTTTTGGGAACCCAGGCTGACCCAATGACACTAGGAAAAACACATAATAGCCCCCCCTCGAGTTTGCCAAAATGCGAACTTAGAAACCTTCTAAAGGGCCTCAGAAGTCGCAAAAATGAACACTAATTTGCTTAAGAAAAGTCCACAGAAGCGACCCTATATCGCAAAAGTTAACATCGCTTAAGAGGAGTGGCACACACTTAAGTAAACCCCGTGTTTAATTATAAGTCACAAAAGTGAGTAATAATCTCTTAAGAAAAGGTGAGAGTTTAAAAAAGTAGTGGATAGAAGACAAACAAGTAAAATACCCAAAATATAAGGTACAACTTCTTGTTATCTCACTCATATGTCTTGAATTGTTCTAAAACTCTTGGTCTTTATTTTGCAAGTAAAATCCGGTATGTCTCCCTCACTATTACTATATTGAATTGTTAAATTTCATTTGAACATTTGATTTTGCCATGATTGAATGTTTTGGTGGGGGTGGGGGTATTATGTGGTTAGTAACTTTTCTAACTTGGGGGAATTAAAATTATGAATGTGTTAGTTGTATTCTTTGCTTTAATTGTTAAATGCATGTGTATGCCTAATTTAGTGTATTTGGGGAAGTCTTCAACATCCATTTCATGATATAATTGTTGAAAACATATTGGGAATCATGTGTTTGATAAAATTCCCAAAAGAACTCAAAAATAATTTTCAAAACTTGTTGTGCAAAAATGATTGATTTTCTTGATTGCGTACTTGGTTGTTGTTGACTTTACAACTCTGGAGGGTTAAAATTTCATGATAAATTTTGAAGGGAAGATGGTTGTTCATGTAGAAAAAAGGTTGATTGTTCGTAAAAGCAAACTCTCCATCGCAAAAGCGATGTTCGATTAAGAGATCTCCCTTTGCTTCTATGATTTCCACATAAACAAACTTCTTGTCATTTTTGTGATGTTCACATAAGAGAATGGCTTTGCTGTTGCGATATTTGAGACTACTTTTCAGTGAGGCTTAAGAGATCTCCATCGCAAAAGCGATAGTTTGTTTATTTTTGTTCCAAATTTATTTCCAACCCTTTTCTTTGACTTCTACCTAACAAATAGCGTTGCTTAACATATGATTCTCACACTTGAATGTTGTTGTGATTTACAAACTTTTACAAAGTCAATTATGACACACGAACTCGGTTTTGGAGGAAGTACTGGTCGAATATGGCCAACATCGGTTTGTATCTCACAAAGAACAAGATATTTACTATGCTTGTGTAACATCCCGCCTTAGAAAAAACTAGAATTAGAAAGAACTATTTGTGAAAGAGTAAATTTGGAAATTTTAGCAAGTTATGCTAAGTATATGTTTTGGGTCAACTTCAAACAACAAGAATTTTCGGTACATGATTCATTATGTATCCTAAAAGATATTAAATGAAGGGTATTGGAATCTTCTTTCCAACTCCACCGACATTGGTAATTTTTGGGCTCGTATGAGGTGATATGCCAGTTTGGAGTCGAGCTGTTCATTTAAGGAAAGTTACATGGATTTAAGAGGGATATTATTGTCCTTTACTTAACCCTATCAAATTTATTTCATTTTTAGAATTTAATTAGGGTTATAAATTGAATTGGTTCATTTTACACAATTACAATTCACTCTTGGGTTTTTATCAAAGAGTTCAATAAGATAAAAGAGAAGAAAAGTGGCGAAAGGTCAACATTTCGTCAAGTTATTGAGGTTTCATTGCGGATTTATCCAACAGTTATTTCCTAATGAGGTTTTTGAGTTAACATATTATTGGGTTTGTTCACCCACCCACGTAATTACGTGTTTAAAATTAAAGAATTTGAGTCCTTGATGAGTTTCTTTAAGTATCTATCTATCACGACCCGAGTTCACACCCTGGACATGGCTGACACTGAAGAACCATTGCTGGTCCACAAGAAAACCCTCATCCTGGCTGACTACAAGTGGAAGACTAACTTAAGCATGCGAAATCTTAAAAATGAAATAAAATTAACTAAGCTAAACTTTACAAAGCTATTAACTCAAATAAACTAGTTTGAATGAAAATAATATATTAAACTCACCATAAAATAGGCAACTTAAGTCTTTAAAACATTTAAGAAAAATAAATGAATAATACAGACTTCTTAACTAAACTGACTATCTATTAAGCCTTTAACTGATAAATATGGAAGAAGGACAAGACCTATGACATCCTGACTAAACTGAACAATAAATGCAATCCTCTGAAAACAAAGAGGCTCACCATAGCTATCTCAAACTCTCGGATGTGTCAACGAAGCTCCTGTTGATGATCATGAGTACATGTGTCTACATCATGAGAAGTTGTAGGCCAATTGGCTAAGTACGTGGAATTTATGAGCATGTAAGAGGAAATCTAAACCATAAAACATAGGCTTGAACTTTATAAAAAGGAAACATATTTACCTCTTTAAAAACTTACTCAACTCAAATAATACTCAAGATACTCAACTAGCAATTAGATAATCAACTCTATACAAGGCAAGAAATGCATGGAATATATAAGAAGCTTTATAAAGCAATAAAAACAACTTAGTTCGTTAAATAAAATGGAATAACGAACTCAACTTTACTTATATAATAAAGTAATATAATTTATGTGGGCTATTCTCAAACCCAAAACCACTACTATGAGCCTAAGTGGTGATACAACATGTTGCCACGCTGCCAGAATTGTCATATAATTTGCCATCGCATAAAATTCCTTAACTTAGTGGATCCTCTAGCTTAACTTACGTGATCATCTAATAATTATGACCCGTTAATACCCATGATAGATACATGGTTTACATGGAGACATGAGTTAATAGGACCTCTCATCCCCACATCAGTGTTCAATACTACTCCCAAGACATACTTTAGCTCATACTTTTAAAAAAACTTTCTTTGTTTGGGTTGACATAATTTGCTCAACACTATAGCTTTAAAAAGCTCTCTTGCAATCAATGTTCTCGTTTCTTATTCAAAATTCTTTTGGTAAATCTTACTTTCCTCTTAACTTAAATGTGAAAATATTTACAAACTTTTAGGGAATACTTAGTTCACATATAACTTTTGAGAAATGAACTCAACTCTTAGGGAATACGTTATTCCCTTATATTACTTGATTTAGCTATTTACTCTTTATTAGACTCGAAACTTGAGACTTAAAACGAAGTTAAAACTTTTAAATAAGACTCTTGAACTTTAAGAAACTTTACTTTGACTTGCTTCTTAACTTCTAGATTTCACTCTTAACTCCTTTGAATTTGATCTTAACTTTCCTTGAATTGGATTATGGATTCAAGGTTCATGATATCATATTTATGGATGATTTCATGATTTTCAACTTGGAGGGTTCATGAAGAATTATGAGCATGAACTACTTAACTCAAAGAATCGTAGACACTTAATATCTCAAGATTTTTCGACTTATAAAGTTCATGCGTAATTATGAGGATGCACTACTCATATCAAGCACTTCATGGGTAACATGTAATAGTCACATAATTAGGAACATACTCTCAATTGTTTAGAAACTTATTACTCAAGACTTAGGCCTCGAATATGCTATTCATCTCAAAGGTACTCAACTAATTGGAGGTCATGTGGATCTTATGGGCATGAACGACTCAACTCAAGGTAAAAATATGAATAAGGAACTCATGTATATGACTCTTATCATTCTCATTCGTACTTCCTCAAAACATAGTTCAAATCAATCGTTTACCTCAAAGGATTCGCTATTGAACTCAAACGTTTTCTTGAACTCTACTCTTAACTCTCTCTCTTAAATGTGAGTTATGAATTCAAGAGTGTTGTGTCATTACATTGAGGATATCATGATTACAAGGTATACTTATGAATACATCCTCTCCGTTATCATATACTCACTTTCTCGAGTCTTGAAACAAGTTGATAGAAGTTGTAGAAGACTCCATAAAAAACCTCAAAGGGCTTTCTTAGAATGTCGGAAAAATTGTCAAACTTAACCCTCAATTCCACATTGAATTTTGAGTTATGACTCAAGGTTATGATCATGTTAGAAATTATTTTTGGTAGCTTAGAGTAGCTTGACTCGAAAAAGAGTGAAGGTGCACTTTGAACGAACTCAAACTGAGCAACCGGGGGCAAACTATATGGGGCAGGCAACCCAGGGGCAATGGGTGGCGTGGGGAGACAACCCCTGAAGTACAGAGATGGGTTTCGAGTGCTCTAGCAGTCTCGTCTTTCCAGGCCCCAACCCAGAACATTTGCCGAACATCCTTGCACGTTTCTCACCCTAACTCACCTAAAATCAAATGATTTCTTCCCCCAATAGCTTGGATTCTATTAATTAACTTAATTACATTCTACTATACTAAAAAGAACACTGAAATTACTCAATTTCATCTTAAGAATTCATCAAAAATCCAACACAACAGGAAATAAACCTCACGAACACCAATGAAGAACTCATCAAGAACTCTAATCGTTAAACTTTAATAATGAAATTTCACTGAAAAATAACATGCTTGGCGCATGGGTGAACATCCCAAAACTATGAAAGCTTAGAAACCTCTTAGGAATTGAACCAATGGAAAAAATCCGCAACAAAACTCAAGAACGTCGACAAACGCCTTCATCCTTTGCTATTTTATGCTTTTTTTCTCTTCTTTTCTCTTCTTGTCTCTTCTTTAACTCTCAACTAAACCCCTAGGTGTATATTAGGATTATAAATCTGGATATAAAATTATTTGACCCTTTCATTATTACTAAAAATGAATTAAATCTATTTGGTTAAGGAAAAGGCCAAAATAGCCCTCACCATTTTTGGCTAACTTTCCTTAACTAGACAACCTAACTTTATAAGGTCATATCTCACTCATCAAGACTCGAATCTTAGCAAACTCGGCGGCGTTCGAAATTTAATTTAAAGATCTTTCCTATGGTATCTTGTAGCACACCTGAGTCGTCTTGTACTGAGAGTTTTAAGGTCGTTTGATGTTGACCCAAAACTAATACTTAGCTTAACTTGCAAAATTCAAATTTTGCTATTCCCAATTTAATTCTTTTGGAGCTCAAGGTGATAAATCTAGTGAACTGGCCTTATTACTTCAGAAATTTTTAGTTCCTTTGAAAAATCTACTCACTACGATGAATAACTCAAGTCCAAGTTCAATAATTTTTCAGGGGTGTTACACTGTCACGACCAGGGAGCACCCCCTAGAAGTAACATGGCGCACTTGACCTCTCGGAGGTCCTATACAAGCCATAGACATCATTCATTGCATAAACATAGAAATTTAGCGGAAAATTTAAAATTTTTTATACCACATCATATGCTAGAACATTACTTCATATATATTAAATATCATAAGTACATAGTTAGACTCTTAAGTCTCTTTTTCCATCTTATACTCAACATCAGTAGAGTAGAATAGGGACACGACTCTTAACAATTATAGAATAATAATCTAAGCTATTACATAAACTTAAAGAACATATTTGACGAAGGTCCTTGAATAATAAGGTCACTTGATCTTGGGAATAACAATCCAAGCTCCTCATTCAATGAAAGATCATTTAGCCATCACCACCTACACTTTGTGTATAAGATGAAGAAGAATGGTATTAGTACAAGAATGCACTAAGTATGACAACCATGCAAAAACATGTTTTTGAAGACGAGATTTAGTTAGAAACCATGCATCATGTCTTTTAGTAAACTTCATAAACATTAATAAAATAAGCACCATATAGTTCACATACTTCATATAGACATGTACAATAGTCATAACATCACACAAAGCCACATTTCACATTAAAGGCACATTAATCATTTTCATAACATTTTCTTTCTTTTACCTTAACTCCTTTACCCCAAAGTAACCCTTTAGTAATATTTGGTGCAATGCATGAATAGTGTACCATTCCACCATCCACACTCAAGCATCACCTTAAGGTCACCAAGGTACACATTCATACAACCTTCATTAACCTAAACATATACATTCATAGAAGTATAGAATATCATGAAACACATATTGTACATATGACCCAACATACTTCATGAACCACATATAATACTCATCTACTTATAACTTCTAAATTATAACCCATTTAGAATTTATGCTCATTTTAAGACAACATGCAATTCAATACTACCAATATCATCATAATGAGGCAATAGTCATCAAATAAATAATTGAACTTCATTTCATTAATACCTCCTAAGACGTTACTTAATCCCAATCTAAGCCTACTAGTGCAATGTACATGCGAAGCCCCATAACCTCACACATACTAAATAAAACCTCAAACACACCACAAGCACTATCACTTACTTCATACCTCAACAAGACAAGTGTAGCCAACTACATGCATATCAATTAAGACCTTCATTATATAGTCAATAAGACCAACATCATACATATCATCAATCAAGTAAGGAAACACTACAATGTCCTTCATAATAGGCATATACCTATACATATACATATAGAACTCCTTTCAAGAGCTACTTGTGCAATGCATAGGTAAAGTTACATACCCTAACCTACACTAAGAAACTTCCCTTAGGTAGTCCTTGTTAGGATTCATAATCTTTCTTCTATTGTTCATTTTACTTTGGGGGAAACCTTAGCTAAACCGACATTAAGAATATATGAGATAAACATGGAATCCGATATCATAGAACTCCACACCGAAAAGAGGTGTTGTACTTGCCAACGTAGAACATTAAATCATGCAGGCATATTAGGTGGATCCACTTTCTAGGTCCTATGGGGAAAACATAGTTAAGGAACTAGGAGATGTATAACTGAAACCCTTTTATGCCAATCGGTATTGTAGTTTCCTTCTCGTGGGAACATTGGTGAACCTATGTTCCTTTTTAGAAGGGACACCTCTCATTTTCGAGCTCACTCTGTGCTAAGCTAACTTTACCTTTATTGATAAATCCTTTATTAACATTACTTCATAATAATAGGCTTTAGGAGATTAACCCCTCATATGCATAACTCATAGGTTAATATGAGAATATGCTTTCATCAAAACCTAACTCATGCGAGAACATCCTTTCACACAGAAATAACATATTCATAGTATAGTCTAGTTTAGAGTAAAATTAAGTAATACCTTTCAAAAGACCCTACTTTAATAGATTATCATAACATTCTTCATTCATACATTCATGTGTTATATGTGTACATATATGAGGAAACCATTCACAAAAACACATTTAGACAATACATGTTCATACCTCATCATTCATAGGCATTACTTCATAAAATAATATTAATATGATAAGAGGTCACTTCTAATCCCTCACAATCAATCATTTACCATAATCTCATATTCATCATGTTCATAGCTTAATCATACTTTCATAACTTAAGTGCATAAAGAGATCATCGTAGGAACTATCCTATCAAGGTACAAATATGCAATGTATTGTTAAAGTCCGATGCCCTTACCTACACTAGTACACCTATCAAGTCATCCTAGCTAAGATACTCTTTTCATACTTTCATGAACATATTACACTTGCAGTCATGCATGAGTTGTGCGTGTGTACATTGGTCAACATGATCATATAATAGAAACCACCACTCTTCATGGATTACAACACATATTCATGTCCCTCAAGTCATAACAACTCACACATAGAGTATTAGGGACTATAGACCATACAATAACATTATAGCATAGGAGACAACAAAATTTTCATCATTTGAATCTAAGACTCCTAGTCATGCTTAACACCACACATTCATATAGGGGTACATAGATAGGGGTAATTCATCAATAGTACTTGATCAATGTTAACCATATAGACCACACCTAACCCTAATATAATCATTCACATGTCATAATATTATCAATACACCCTAGATCATAAACTAGAATGGAAGACTAGGCATATAACTTTACATGTGTGATCATCATAACAACACTTCACAAAACTCAATTTCCTTCAAGGCCATGATAACATCATATTTCACTATACAATAATGTATAGAGCTCCACCATAAGTTGACCATACCAATCAATTCAATTCAATGTCAATTGTATACTAAATAGAGAGATCTAGGTCAATTCTTCAAACTATGAAAATCCTTGATCAATTCCCAACAATTAATAACCAAGTTACATCGATAACAATAACAATAGGCAATTTAACATAATTAAAATTACAATTCATCAACATCTAAACAGGATCACAATACACACATTATAGTCTAAATTGAGGATCATGGGTTCTTCATGGAATTGGATTGAAATTCATCTTAAAAATAGTGATTAATAATAAACCATCATTAGAATGCATTGAAAACAATTTGACAATTAAACCATGGCTAGATTGAAACATAGACAATTTGATCATAGAATCTCTTTGAAAAACCTTTGAAGGAACTCCTTAAATGAAAGTTTAACTAACGATAAAGGATTACCTGTAACGACCTACTTAGTCGTTTTGAGCAGCAGATTTTATTTCTGGAAAACTGTCTGAGACGACGTATCCAACGACGGACCGTCATGGTCACGACGGACCGTCGAGGGTGTCTCGTTCCAAACACTTGGAATTCTTATATTTGAGTGCTGAAATCGACTCTCTGAACTCTGTGACGGACCTGCAGGACGGACCGTCACAGACATGACGGACCGTTGTGAGGTTCCGTTTCAGAACACTTCAACTCTTGAGAATTGGGTACTGAGAGCAATTCTCTGAAGTCTGTGACGGACCTGCAGGACGGACCGTCACAGACATGACGGACCGTTGTGAGGTTCCGTTTCAAAACACTTCAACTCTTGAGATGTACTGAAAGACAATTCTCTGTCCTCGTGACGGAAGTGCAGGACGACCGTCAACAGACTGACGGACCGTTTTGAGGTTCCAGTTGCAGAAACACTTCACTCTTGGAAATTTGGGTACTGAGAGCATTCTCCTGTCCGTCGTGACGGAAGGGCGGACGGACCTCGTAGGCACACGACGGACCGTCCACAGGTTTGCGTAATCCCAAGTTCCCCTGGGTCATTTCTGGGGAAGTTTTTAAAGGGGAGGTGTTTTGGACTATTCTTGCTAATAATTCTAAATTTTTAGTTGGTCAATGTTAATAACTAAAATCCTTGGAGTGTAAAGGATATGCCCTTGATTACTTAGTGGGGAGGGTTTATCCTCAATCTTTATACCTAATTGATTGCTAATTAGGGAAAGAGAAGAGTTGGGAGAAGAAAAAAAGAGTAGAATCAAGGACAAGAGAGGAAACTATCTATAGAGAGAGACAAACAAGAGGAACCAGAATCTTGAGAGATTGCTTGTTGATCAGGTCCCTTGGTAAAGGTAGGTTTTGGTTGATACTATGGTAAGTAAACTCTTATAGTGAGTGATAATGTTGGTGTAAGTGTAAACCCTTCTATATGCTTAATTTAATGCTTTCCCATGACATGTGAGATGTGTTTTTGTGAATAAAATAAGCTTAATGAAGACTTGATCCAAAATCTGGAAAAACACTAATGTAATTCACCTTGTTATTGATGATGCCTTGGTATAAAAGAAGGCTTGATGAACTAAAGTAATGAGATTGGTGATGCCTTGGTATAAAAGAAGGCTTGATGAATTGTTAGAATTAGGGGATCGGAGTGTCACGTTCCGACACATAGTATTAGTGGGTCGGGTGTCACGAACCGACACATAGAATTAGGGGATCGGAGTGTCACGTTCCGACACATAGAATTAGGGGATCGGAGTGTCACGTTCCGACACATAGGATCGGAGTGTCACGTTCCGACACATAGAATTAGGGGATCGGAGTGTCACGTTCCGACACATAGTATTAAGGGATCGGGTGTCACGAACCGACACGTAGAATTAGGGGATCGGAGTGTCACGTTCCGACACATAGTAGTAGGGGATCGGAGTGTCACGTACCGACACAAGAGGAAGAAAGATAATAAATCTTGAGAGATGTTTATATACTCAATGTAATGAACCTAATTCCCAAATGAGTGTGGTATTGAGGCTTGAGTCCTCATGGATGAACTTGGTAGTACTTATTGATGATTATAGTACTTGTTACTACATGTTGAGTATTGTAGTTGATTTATGATATGAACTGATATATACTGTTTTCTATTTTGAGTTGGCCGATGATACCTACTCAGTACTTGTGTTTGTACTGACCCCCTACTTGTTGTTTCTTTCTTTGTTATTTGGGGAATGCAGCAAACGTACCGTCGTCTTCAACTCAGCAGCACTTCTAGCCAGTCTTCACTACACCGGATTTCAGGGTGAGCTAATGCTTCTAGCTTGGACTGGATCTTCTCTTCAATGTCTTGATGCCTTGAACTTCCGGCATGGACTAGCCTTTTATTTATTTTAGCTTCTTAGATACTTCTAGATTTGTAACTTGAGGATAGATGTTCTTGTGATGATGACTTCCAGATTTGGGGATAATGAGTTTTAAGTCTTCCGCTTTGTATTTTGTTCAATATGTTGGAGTTTTAGATTGGTTGGTTCGCTCACATAGTAGGATAAGTGTGGGTGCCACTCGCGGCTAGATTTTGGGTCGTGACAATTGAATGGATGGTTTGAACTAAGTCCATGCTAGTCAAAATAATTTGTATAAGAAAATGAGCCAATTAATAAATGATTTGTGCTGGGATTAAAATAAACCATAACCGAATTTTTAAACTCTAACCAATTTTTAATAGTTTTTTCTCGTTATTTGTGCAATTACCATACAAAGTAATTTTTCTTACAACTAAATTTATCATGTCCAAGCTAAGAGTATGGTCTTTGACGAGGAATTCCATAGTTATTGAGGATTCTCAAGAAGAGGAGCATAGCTTTTATCATGTAGATGTGTAGATGTGTATTAGTTATAGTACTTGGGAGGAATAGGAATAAGTAGGCATCTTAGTATATTCCCATCACAAATTAGAAGCACAGAAAGAGCAGTCACTATAACATTTCTGATGTTTTAGCCAACAAAAAGAACAAAAAATCACAAGGATTATTAGATTAAAAATGAGGATCTTACTTGGTAGTTTTATGGGTTAATTGCAGTTGTATCAACTCCTTGTGGTGAACATGTAATTACTTAGTAAAATCAACATTTTTCGATGAGTTCAAGATTGGTAAGTTTTGGATCTAGGGCTTACCTTGAGATACGATTGTGACAATGGGTGTCGAGTTGAAGAAGACTTCATTGAGAAGATACTCATCATATGGAGGTCCAATCTTACTTCCACAATCTCTTGAACAACGAGAGGGACAAGGACATTGTACTGGGGAAGTCGGAGCACTCATAGAGCATTGCAATTTTGGGTGTTATATGTATAATAAAGTTGAGGCCTTTGATAGGAGTTTATGAAGGACACATATTAGGGTAAGCGGTTAGTTAGATTGTTGAGTTGTCTCACTTATTATTCTACACTAATAGTCGTACTATTTGTTTGGTTATTAGTTATAAAATTTTACGCTTTCAATATTATTTTGTCTTATTATGGCTATTGTTTAGGATGATTTGATAGGTTATCTACAGAATTGACATGACTTTCTCTATTTTGTATTTCTTTCTATGTAATGTGTTGGTCTATATTTTTAATTGAGACGGGGGTCTATCGGAAACGACTTTGTACCTCCGTAATAGTTATAGGATATGTGTATACACTTTATCCTCTCAGGCCCTACTTTTATTGATTTACACTAGGTATGTTATTGTTGACTATATACGTTTTAACAAGTTCATTTATGAATCATTTTGAGCTAATTATTTAGTTTATATCAATTGAATTTTAATCATGTTATACCTTGATTTCTGCCCAAATTTACCCGCATGAAATATGCCTAGCTAAACACGTACAAATTGGGTAAATTAAATTTTCATGAACTAATTTTTTCACCTATGTAAACATTCTTCAAAATATATAATTCATATGAAGAAGAAAGTGTATCTTGTTCAAAATCGGAGCGGGAATTTAAAATTTTAAGCAAAGGTGGAAGGAGAAGATAATTTTCACAGTTTTTCTTTTTTTAAAAAAGGCTTAATTTGGTCCTTCAATTATTATAAAATTCATAATAGTAATATCTTCCTCAGTATCTAAACCTACAGTTAATTGGAATGTGCACTTTTGATTCCTTTGTTTGTGAATGTTCCCAAATTTAACATAATGATTAGTTGTACAATTACTTAATTGTCTATGTGTTATGTTAAATTTGTATTGTTGCTCAATGTTTGATTATAATATAATTTTAAAAGTAGTTTATACAACATACGCAATACATAAAATTACTAGAAACACACATTTTGATTGCTTAAAATTAAATATGATTCGTCAAATATTACAAGGATCAAAATCATAATATACCTATATTTTAGAGGTGGAAATGTTATTTGTCCAAAATTACTAATATTTCTTTCTCTTTCTACATTTTATTAACTTATAATATCTTATTTTTATGTGATTCTTTTTTGTTATATATATTTCATCAGACTAAAAATGAGAGATCCATTAACAATGATCTTAGAAGAGAAAATGAAAGATTTCTTTGTGAGAATAACTCAATGAAAGAGGCAATGGAGAAAACAATGTGCCCAAAGTGTGATGGACCACCCATTGAAAAAGAAGAAAGGACCCGTACATTGAAAATGGAAAATCAAAGGTTGAGGGAACAAGTAATCCTTATACTTAACTATTTATTTTAGTTTATTTATTTTTGCTATTAATTTATTTATTTATGTTAAAAGAATTACTTATATATAACAAAAGACGAGGGAGATTCGTGATTTGAAATCGATGGATCAATCCGGGATTTAAGGCATTCGGCAACCAACTCAACATTATACTTTGAATTTTGAAATGAAGAGGGTTAGATGTACGACCATTGCGTTGGACCGATGGATAAGAGAGCTGGGCCGGCTAAAAAAGTGCTTGGGCGCCCTACGTTTTTTTTTTTTTTAAGTTTTAGTCAATTTTTACATATATATGTATATATTCCACCTTTAAGATATCTATTGAGGTGGATGCAGATTATAGGCACCGAGTTCATTTGAATCCCGTAATTTTTACACAAAAGATAGATACATGAAAAAAATAACTAGTTTTTTTTTTAAATGTTGTATCTGGATCCATAATTTTAGAAATACAATAAATTAAGCTTTAAATGCCTACTACAAAGGCTTGTTACATCTATCCCTTACATGATGTCAATCCGAATTTGTGGATGTCCTAATTTGAGTACTGAAAACTAAGTGAAAATACCCTTCCTCCCACCAAAAAATGTGTTAAATACCTAAAAAGTCTTAACCCGTTAAGTTTAGATCTTGAATTCATTTATGCCCAATACTTATGAGTTGCGAGTTGCACCCGCCCTTGACAAGAGAGATCAAGTTGAATGAAAATAATTTAATTTATATATATTTATAAAAACTTAATTATGTACTCTTATCCTTTTAGGTTCTCAAATCATGTTTATTATAAATAATACATACATGTTATTATGAGTAAATTAACTTAACAATTTCTTTTTGATGAAAGAGTATCAAAACTCATCTCAAGTGTTCCTAAAGGCCTTCTGTGATGATTTCAAATTTAGCATCATCAAAATCAACTCTTGAATTTCCTCCACCCTTTCGTCAGGAAAATACTACTACTAATAATGTTCAAGCACATTCAATAAATACTAATAATATTCCAATAATGTCTCCATTATGACAAGACCATTACGAACTTCATCATGATGATAGGAAAAAAACAAAAATATTTATTGTGGCTTCTATGAATGAAATGGTTGAACTTTGGAAAAGAAATGATGCAATTTGGGTAGATTCATCAAGTGAAGGGAGGTGTTCTATTCATCGTGAGAGTTATGAAAGAACATTCCCAAATCCAAATCGACCTTATTACCAATCATCGGCTACTCGAATTGAATCATCAAAGGATTGTGAAGTTGTGTCAATGACTGCAAGTGAGTTGATCCATAATCTTCTTGAACCAGTAAGTTTCTTGAAATCTTTCATGTTATAACAGTTCAACTCATATGTGTTATTACATGTTTTGGCCCTAGAATGATGTATGGCTTTAGAACGTATCCGGTACTAGGATTTAAGGCTTGGTTTAATCTCTCTCTCTCTCTCTCTCTCTCTCTCTCTCTCTCTCTCTCTCTCTATCTATCTATCTATCTATCTATCTATCTATCTATCTATCTATCTATCTATCTATCTATCTATCTATCTATATATCTATATATATATATATTAAAGATTGTGCGTGTGCTAGTCACTTAATTTTGGATTGATTTTTGAAAAATAGCTAGTGTTTGAGAATTCGTTGAAAACTTACTACTTTTGATATGAAATCATACCATGTTAGTATCATAAATTTCTAACTTGAACATGTGAAAGATCAAATACATATTTACTTTTTTATTTGAAATCTAACACATGGTCATGAATTCAATAAATTGGCTATTTTTCAATAAACAGATACTATTTAAATTTAAATTTTATCCCACATGATATTTATTAGGATGAGTTTAGATGGAGTGAAGGACATGGACAAATGAGTACTTATTTTGAGAAATAGTTATTATTGTCATTGTCTTATAATTAATCATATACTTAAAAATTATTGATTTGTATATGCAAGTCAAATGGATGTACTTGTTTCCTACTATAGTCACAAAAGGTAGGACCGTTGAAGTTCTTGATTCTGGGACTTGGGGAGGATCTATACAATTGGTAAGATACTGATATATCTTTTAGATCATCTTCCATAGAGATTAAATAAATCTTATAATTATTTCATAAAATGATCTAATTTTTTCTTGGTTTTTGAATACAGATGTATGAAAAGTGGCATATTTTATCTCCTCTAGTGGAAGCTAGAGATTCTTTCTTCATACGTTGTTGTAGACAATTTGATCCAACAATATGGATTATGATGGATGTTTCTTATAATCCATTCAATGAGATTCAAAGTGGTGTACATTCTTATTCTTGGAAGTTCACTTCTGGTTGTGTAATTCAAGATATCGATAATGGCCAAAGTAAGGTATGAATCATTTCATCTCTCTAATATCACTATTTATATAAAAGGAAAACTATGTGCCTTAAACTCCCTCTACACACGAGGTCCAATTTACTAGGGTCTATTATATGTATTCTTATATTGCACTTGGGCATGAGATTGTTTCCACAACTCAAACATATAACATCTATATCACTATTTATATGAAACTTAGTTTCCGAAGAGTATGCTACAAGAGGTAAATATTTACCGGTACCTATCTCATGATGTCTATTGTTCTTATAATATGATATAAGAATCAAACTATCTTTATTCTCAGTTAATCCAATTTCGGATACTCATGTTATGTTGCTAATTCATGTTCCAAATGATTAACGTTGAGATGTGCATCATGGGTGGTTTTGACTATCCCCATATTAGTTTAGAAAATGATCTTTTTGTCCATTTATAGCCTTGTAAAATATAAAAAAAACTTATAAGTTATATTTTAGGATTGAGTTAGAATCAATAGTCATTTTTAACATGTTAGGAGTCGTCAGACCTATCACTATTCATCATGTAACAATGTGGAACTCCACTTCAACAGTGCCAAAATGCCCCCCTATCGACCTTAGTCTTGTTTTTTGCTAGCTTGAGTTCATAACTTTATTATTTATCAAAACGTAGAGTAATCAACCACTTTTTTTGAATCTGCTCAAGCACCCCAACCTTACCGTCATAAAGCCGTCCTTATAGTGCAGGAGCGCTCACACGACCCATACTATGATGTTCATGTCCCAGATGTTTGAATCTTAACGAGTGAGGATTAATATTTATCTCCTCATATGGTCCTAATCAGTCCTTGCCTTATAACATCCTCTGCTACAGAAACACGAGTTTTCAACATACCTTACTAATTATTTTCCAACGAGCTAATTATTTTGATTCTGTTTTCTGGATTATTTTTACTCTTGCATGTTACTTGGGTGGAACATGTTCAAGTATATGAAAAAAATCAAGTACATCGTATCTTTAGAGACTTGTTTAGTGATCGTCAAACATACATAGCTAAAAGATGGATTGTTACAGTTCAAAGGATGTTTGGGAGATATAATTTTGCCTTGGGTGCAATATGCCCTACTAGGCATCATTTTAAAGGAGGTTCAGTTTTATATTTCTTTTTATTTATTTACTCCCTTTTCATATTTTAATTTATAAGGTAAGATAAGGATATATGCAAATCTTTCATCACTTCAAGGCGGTTTTCACTTCGAGAAATATATATATATATATATATATATATATATATATATATATATATATATATATATATATATATATATATATATTAAAAAGAAACTACATACTTGAGTAGAGATATATTTTTCTTTTCTCAAATAGCCTGGAACATGACTCATTTTGTTATTTTTAGGGGAAGTCATTTTTCTTTACAATTTTCTCAATTTTTAATTGCAACGTATCATTTTCAAAGTTTTCTTTTTTTCCTTTAGGGTGTGTGTTTGGTATGATTTGACTGTTTTTTATTATAAAAAAAATAGTCTTATTTTGATGTTTATTGTCTTCTCTGAAAATAACTTTTAGGGAAAATATTTTCCAACCGAATGAGCAAGAAAAATGGTAGTATTTCTCATTGTTTAAGAAAAGTCATTTTTCTTCACAATCATCTCAACTTTGAACATTATATTGACACTTTAACGACACCCGGGCATCACTTTCACCTTTAACATGTAAATATCTCATCATACTTTCTTGCCCGTTAATATTTTTCTATCAATCTTCAATAGACATTTTTTTCCTCTAGAAAATGTATTCAATCTAAAACCAAATACTGAAAATAAAAATAGAATTCCTAAAATAGATTATTTTTCAAAAAACAAAAAACACGCACTTACCTTTTTTTCCTTATCAGTATTGTTAGCTAATTCTCTATGATTTTGTTCTTACTATACGTGCGGTGTGTGCTTCGACTAGACGGATTAGACATATTTAATACACCTTGAAACATATTAGAACCTCCAACTCTCATATAATTTTCGAGCATGGGTGTTCCCTTTCTATTAGCTCTTTCTATATCATCTAGGCGAACTAATTCCTTATTACACTTTCATAAATATGTTCTTAGTCATCCCGTTTCCCCTTGTGTACCCATAGTTACATGTTTCATGATCAATTTATATTTAGTGCAAGTAACAATAGTTTTTGCCTCATTTTGTACTAAAAATTTCCATACTAAAGATTTTTTAACACGTACGGCGGCAACAATTGAAAAAGTAGGTAAAGGGGGGACTTTATCTTGTTCCGGTAATTCGGTAACCGGACTAGTAGGGGTAGGGGTCTCTTCATCTTCCTCATTTATTTCTACTTCTTCATCTAATTCTTCCTTAAAATTAGTAAAACATCTATTTAAAGTCTCATGATCTACTTTATTTTCGGAATTAAATTCAATCGGTCCTGGTGACATAAAACAAATTTCATTAACATGAGTATAATCATTAGTATTGACTATAAATCTAGGTGGCAATTTTTTTGAACTAGAACTACTTACTCCTCCCCTATTATATTTTCTTCTGACATTGGTCTTTTACCACTATTTCTTTCCGAATTCATGTTCAAGTTTAAAATAATTAAAAAATAAAATAACGTGATTAATAAACAAATAATAAATTAAAGTTGGAACGAGTGTACCGAACGTCTACGTAAAAGTAGACGTATAACCAAAGCCAGAATTGAGAGATGCCTATTGAAGCTTTCGATTTACATCAAATAAATCTCCGAAATCCAAATTCCAAGTCAATATCACAAAATAATAATTATGAATTTATGAGAGATTTAAAATTGAGAGATTGTATAAGATGTTAATGAAATAGTTTGTGAATTTGTGATTTTAAATGAAAAAAATGGTATATTTAAAGTGTAAAGGGGTTAGAGAGGGGTGAGTTTTTATTTTAGCCATTTTGGGCCCCAGCACAATGACTACAAGGGCATAACAATCTGATTCAATGGTCACATTAAAAAAATAAAATAAATTAAAACCCGTTCAACCAGTTCTTATCGGACAGGATCGGACCAGAATCGGTTCTTACTGAACCGGTTCAACCGGATAAAAATGCGGGTTCCGATTCTGTACCTGGTCTGGTACCCTACAAGACCGGTTCCTTATCGGTTCAATCGGTACTAGAAGAACCGGTACGGGAACCAGACAGGAACTTGTTCGGACTGGATAAAAAACGGTCCCTTTGATAGCCTTAACAACTATAAAGCTTGAAATGGAGTAAGTGTATATATATATATATATATATATATATATATATATATATATATATATATATATATATATATATGTAAAACAGATAAAACAATATAACTCTTAGTTCATTAAAGGTATAACAATAATAAACTCAACTTTACTTATAATTAAAGTAATATAGTTTCTGTGGGAGATTCTCTAACCGACAACCACCACTATGAGCCTAAGTGGTGATACAACTCTTGACCACGCTGCCAGAACTGTCCTATACTTTACCATCACATAGGACATTCTTTACCTAGTGGATCCACTGTCTAACCTTACGTGATCATGTTAAAAGTAAGACACGTTAATACCCACGATGGCTACATGGTTTACATTGGGACTTAAGTTATCTGAACTCTCATTCCCACATCGGTGCTCAATACTACTCGCAAAACATACTTTAGCTCATATTTTTGAAGAAAACTTCTTCCTTTGGGTTGAGATAATTTAATGAACCCTTTAGCTTTAAAAGCTCCTTTTGGAATCAATATTCCCCTTTTTGTTCAAAACTCGTTTGAAACGCTTAGTTTCCTTTTAACTTAAATGTGAAACATTTAACAACTTTTTAGGGAGTACTTAGATGCCCTTATAACTTTAGAGAAATGAACTCAACTCTTGCTCTTTACTTAACTTGAAACTTTAACTCTTAGGGAATACTTAGTTCCCTTATACCTTTTGAGAAATGAACTCAACCTTTATTCTTTTCCTTAACTCGAACTTGAGCCTTAAAACGAAGTTAAAACATTTAAGTAAGGCTCTAAGAACTCTGAAAACTTTACTTTTACTCACTTCATAACTTTAGACTTGACTTCTTACTTCCTTGACTTTAATCCTAACATCCCTTGAATTTGTATTATGGATTTAAGGATCATGATTTGAGTTCTTGGATGATTTCTAGGTGTTTAGAAATTATTTTAAGTGATTAGAATAACCGGAAGGTGTTAATGTACCTTTGAAGGACTTTGAAAGGTGAAACTACGAAAACTGGACAAAAAATACCGGATTGGGCGTACTGCTGGCGCGCCACGCTAGCCTCAGTTGACTGAGGCCTGGTTCAAGGGCAATGCTGGCGCGCTGCGCCAGGCCCTAGTCGACTTAGACCAGTTTCTGGCATACTACAGGCGCGCCGCGCCTGCCCCTACCCAGATGGGTTTGACGAATTTTTCCACTCGTTTTTCCATTTCCAAACTCTCCAAGACTTCCTAGTTCTTTCACTAAACACTCGGAACCGTTAGTACTATCAAAATCTACTGAATTCCACTCAAAATAACTCAAAGAAACAAGAATCACACCAACAATGGCAGCCAACAATCCAATCATAGAAATAGAAACTTTCTTTCAAGATCTTAACTTCTTACATGAAATAACCCACAAATTTGCTGAATTGAACAAATTGGTGTGTGGGTGAAGTAAACCATCACAAAAGATCTCACATACCTTGATAGGGATCACCCCCGACGAATTCCATGCAATGTTCTTGGCGTTATTGGACGATTCTTGGTCTTCTTTCTTCTTCTCCCAAGCCCTAAGCGTTTCAAAACTTGTAAAAGATGATTTGGGACATAGTATGTTACCCCTAAATAACCTTAAAATGAATTAGGAAATAATAGGGTGAAAAGACTACTTTGCCCTTACTATAATCCGGATTGGATTTTCCTCAGTCCAACATCACAACTTCCAACATGACTTTCTCCCTCATATGACCTCGGATTTGTGCAAATTTGGCGGCGTTGGAAGTATCGTCCCAAGAGTTTTACATCTATAGAATGAACTCACCCAAACTCCTCCTGAGCTGGAAGTTATGGCCGTTTGAAAATGATCAAAACTCACTTTTGAAATATGGAAATTTTCCAGATTTTCTTACTTATTTTCAAAAATGATTATTCGTGGTTTCTTAGCTTATTCTTAGTTATTTCTAGTTACGAGATGTTACAATATCTCCCCCTTGGGAACATTTGTCCTCGAATGAGAATTCTTTCACTAAGCTGAGGGTAGTAACATCATTTTAGCACTCAACAACAAAAATAAGTAATAACATGTTCATACATAGCCTTATAAAGTGCTAAGAAGAGAATTTAGTACCTTGATTTGCATTATCTCCG
Organism: Solanum sitiens; assembly: GCA_016801875.1. Lineage (NCBI taxonomy): Eukaryota > Viridiplantae > Streptophyta > Magnoliopsida > Solanales > Solanaceae > Solanum > Solanum sitiens. The sequence goes on from JABWTJ010000324.1 coordinate 89,302, forward strand.
GATTCAAAGAGATATGGATATCTCTTTTTCATATCCTCCTCATCTTCCCAAGTTGCTGGAATATCCTTTGTCAAAGGAAAATCACATATTTTCTGAATATGATAGATCATGATTTCAAACACACCCCTAACTTACTTCAAAGATCAATATGATTTGAAGATGTGGTTACCAATGTTTGTTGAATGTCAAGATGTTGTTGTGCCTCCATATGTAAGCAAATAACTCATTTGCGATCGAGCTTTATGTAGATCAAATAAATATTTTGCATCTACATAATCAAATCATTTCTAACTCATGAAAGATTGATCAATTTTATTAAAGCTCGTCTTTTCTTCTCAAACAGAGTCACACATCTTCTAGCATTTGCATAACAAACAATATGTAAGTGCACCAATTGCACTAATAAATGACATTTTAAATCATTTTCATGAGGTTGAAAAAAATTCTTTCTTTGTGTTAAGCAATCTCAAAATCATTGAGTACTCAATAAAATAGCTTTAAGACCTTTTAAATCCTTCAAGGATTTTCATATAACATTGATCGTCTAGTTAGACGTAATAATCATTCATTATGCATATTCAAGTATTTCATCTATTGCCAGACTAAAACAAGTCTCATTGCATTCAACATTGAAGAACATATCTCTATTTAATAATGTCAGGACTTCTACAATAATTCTTTATGCCCCGAGCAAAAATCATACTTTATATCTTACGATTATACTGTCGCACAATGATTCATTTGTACCCTCACTGACATATATTTGATCTATGAACTATATGTTCAAAAGCATCACTTCTCTAAGTGAAACAAAATATTCTTGAATAGTGTCAATCATTTATCTGTCCACACTATATGACAGATTCGAATTTAAGATACTCGTAACCATTTATAGCACTGAGTGCTATATCATACTAAATATACCATCGACGACCATTTTGATCTCGATTCAAATATGACATAATTTATCGAGATGTCTTCATTTTTCATTCTTTTCAGGTACCTGAACCTTTGTCAAGGTTTTATGAATGTTATGTCATAGTTCTCTTTCAAAGCACTTGCCTCATTAGCAATGACCATTTTGATAATTTTCTCCTCTCATTTATCAAGGAGTTTTACATTTTAAATCGATTGGTCTATAACGCTTCAGGTGTACCATAGACTCTGTCCTTCAAGGACTATTTATTAGAGCATTTACAGCTTAATTAAAATATTGAATTAGCAAATACATCTGACAAATTACTTGCAACATTTTGGAAATGAATTATCTTTTGAACTTCAAGTTCACATTTTTTTAACGAAGATCTAGATAATTCACCCACACATAATTTTCAGCTGCTACACATATCTCCCCCTAATGTTACAAAATCTGACATTCACCTTCAACTTCATTTTGGGATCCATCTTGGTGCGTGGAACAATAAAATCATATGTGCGCACATCAAATTTTTTTAAATGGAAATTGTTTGGTTCCTGACCCTGAACCAATTGTATTGGGAGAACCTTGTTGGCTTGATGCATACATGTTAAATAAATTTATCTCATACCAAATTTTATTTAAGAGATTTATTCTCATAATACGTTTCAAATAATTTTAGAGGATACAATCCCAACCTAAGCTGGTACAATGATCATTTTATTACGAGAACAAGCTACAAAAGAGAATTCTTTAATAATCTTTTATTTCTTCACATATAGCCACGTGAATTCTCAATTTCTTTTGCATCACATTTGAATCGGAATGACCAATCGATTATGCCAACTGATATTTGTTCAAGTAAACTTCTAGTTTACTTACATGCCCGTATTTGTATACAACAAACAACAAAAAAATAATGGATAATCTTATACGTATATATTTATCACCCACTTTGATTGTAGTAATTTGAAGATATTAAAACTTTCCATAATTTATAGTCTCAATATAATATTTGTTTTTAATTATTCCGAAACTTAGAAAGTTTCTTTTGAGACTTACTACTGATACACTCCAACTATACTTCCCTAAAGAAGTATAAGCGGTCGTATCCAGTAAAGAACCCAAATATTAGGTTGGGGTCGTTCCCACGAGGAAAATAATTTAGACTTAACTTTAATCTACGATTACTTCTATTTAGTCAAGTCCTTTCCGAAAATAAACAATTAAAGGGGGGATTTTGTGTAACAAAAGTATTTAATTAATTCTAAGTAAATAAGTAGCAAGTTCAAATATTTGATGTTTATCAAGGGATAAGAGAAATTAGGGTGTAAGTGTTACCCATAGGTTCATAACGCAGTAAACCTAGCTATAACAACTCTTTCCTAGTATCTTGCATGCAAAGTGGTAAGTTATGTATACCTAATTCCTTGGTCCGGCAACTAGGGAATTTCACTCCGCACCTTGGTCCGGCTACGTGTGTATACTTTACTAAACCTTACCTTTTACCTCATATTAAGCATCATATTCAATGTATGGCTAAGTTACTACTTCGCACCAATTGAAACTAGCCTATTAGATAGTGTATACTAAATCTACGTTGATAATTCTTTTCTTACTATCTACCTCCTTGGTCCGGCAAGTAGTAACAAGGCGAGTTCTAACGTTGGCCACCGTTAAAAAGACTTCTAAACGAAAGAATTATCAATACATGCAAGAAACTATTCTAGAATTGTTGTTTTAGCTAGTTTTACTTTGTTAATTACCCATGGTTCCTACAACCCTAGTTGTGGATTTAGTTACCCATGTTAATAATTACACAATTCATATTTATTAAACAAGAAATCATATACTTACTTTAACAAGTTGAAGAAAACCCAGAAAATACCACTTGAATTAATGAATATATTGTAAGAAACGATTCCGGAAAGTATAAGTATTTTCCAAAACCCAATTTTTTCTTCCAATAACACAAGTCTCAAAAACAAATAAAAGAGTCTAACCTCAAAAACGAGGTTTTTAGTCCTATTTATAATAATAGAGTCCTAAAATAAGAGGAAACCCAAATAAGGAAAAATCTGTCCAAAACGCATCTCGAGTCGACGACCTTACTGACGGTCCGTCGATGGAACGAGGACCGTCGACACCTCCGTCGGTCCATACTTGAATTCTTTTTCAGCTGCCTTTTCTTCAATCATTCTGTTACCATTGACGGACCCCATCGACGGTCCGTCAATGGATTCCGTTGCTCCACACTTAGAATCATTTTCAACTCGGGTACTGGGATTACATTCTGTCAACACCAACGGTTTGCCAGGAAGGTCCGTCGATGAGTTGACGGACCGTAAACCCTTCCGTAGCCCCACACTTAGTCAGAATTCCCCGATCTTTCTTCATCAGCCTAAATTTTCAGTCGATGGTCACTACCAACAGACCGTCGATGGGTCGACGGATCGTCGATGGCTCCGTAGGTCACCACTTCTACACTAATTTCAGCACAGTCTTCTACGTTTCCATTTTGGACAGTTTTCCTGCAAACAAAGATAAAAATATATTAAAACTACTACAAAGGGGCCTTAGACACACACTAAACTTAAGGAAAAAGTATTGAAAGTACCGTAAAGCCACGGTACATCAACACCCTCAACTGAAATTCGTTGTTTGTCCTCAAGCGACGCACTATGACTCACCACAACACCTTTGTACACAAGTATCTTCATTTAAGCTTTCATAATTATCTGGCTATCAATATCGATTTTTTTCATTATGTTCATGCATGATATCACTATTAGGCTCGCTTATGTGGATCAGACCATGACACAGACTCACCACGCATCGACACCTCTCCTCTTTTATCTCTCACCAAGGTGCCAACTTTCCAGTATTGCAACTAGTGTCCTTACTTCAAAAACACTATCCTCCTTTTTCACACAGTGATTTCAGTTTGAGTATAAGGATTATTTTTCAACACTCACTTTCAGAACAACTTCTCACCTCATTAATACTTGTTTCCATAGGCTTACCCTTATTTTCACTGCTTTAAGTTCACCATATTAGACTCTCAGGATCACGATAGGACTTTCCTAGCTTGTAACGTAGGGTCAAGGTTAGGTAGGGTACATTTGGATGCATTTTAGTGACTTGTTGCCCTCCTTGACATAATGGCTAAGCGTTCTATCTTTTCATCGTTTATTACGCCCTACTCTTCATATTCTTATATTCTTTGCCTGCTTTTCTCCTTTCTTTCTCCTTTTGTGTAAATGACTCTTCTTTTATTTTTATTTTCAAATGTTCCAATTTTTCACTTGATATCAACTTTGCTTGAGTCACTTTTATTTTCTTCTTTCTCATTTTTTTAATTTTTATTATTAACTCTTTCAACCCCATTTTCCGGAACATTCCTCATAATAGCCACCCTCAACTCATGGTTTTGCCATAAGTTAAGGTACACAATACCCAAAGTTGGGTCAGGGCCAAGACGAGATTAGTTTTTGCATTAGCCACCCTCAACTTATACTTTTGGCATAAGATGAGGTGAGCATGTCCAAGGAGGGACCAGGGCCAATACATTGTACCCAGAAAAGATAAGTTGGGGTAGAAAAGAAAGGTCCATTGTATGCTCAAATCATTTGGATCAAGAAGGGATTAATTTTATTTGGTTTTCTTTTCTTTTATTTAGGCTAAAGATTGACTATCTTGAACAAGGGCCTATGATCATTTCCTGATTTTCTAACATGGATTACTTTTAGCAGGACTAACCGGGCAAGTTCTAGCTCAGTACCAATGGTGGACTATTCAACTTTCCTCACACTCACTTAACACCTCCTTACCCTACCAGATTATCAGACACCTAGTTCGAGCTTTAGATTGAGGGTCATGCAGTGGTGTATCTCTATGTCATGCTTAGAGCCACACATTCATCATTCACTATGCCTAATCATGCAAACTTTCATTTTAGAATGGGATATCATTGTATTTTAGCCATCATGCTTCAGATTTCACACATACTTTGTACAAGGTAATACATGCGGTTCAACAGTAAAATAATCAGTCTCTTGGGGGAAAAGAACACATGCAAACCCCAAGAGAGGATCGTGAGTTGGGATACTCAGACTTCACCCTTGCACTCACTTTCCATTTACCCCACCCCCAATGAAAAAAACATGCAATTGTCCCCAATGCATAGGAAAAGCAACACAAGGTGGTAGATGAAGCAAACCTGAGGCACATAGCGCCGACGATCAACAAGCTAGCGGGTCCGGTTTCCCAAAACCTGCTCCCTCTGTAGTAGGGACACCATCAGTAGTGTCCGCTGCAATATCAACACCCTCAGTAGTGCTCCTCTCAACATCAGCAATCCTGGAGCTAGACGCCCCATCAGCCACCTCCTGAGCCCTCATCTGTCAGGCCTCCTCATCAATCAGCGAGGCTCTCCTCGCAGCCTCCAACTCAAGACGCTCTCTCTTCCTAGCTCGAGTCTCATCATCCTCTCTGGATCGGTACCTCTTGGTATGCTCACGTGGCGGAGGCGGTGGCGCAGCAGTGGTCTGGAAAAGTGCAGCCTACACCATATCCTCAGCAGGCTCCGCAGATGGGGCCTCAGACTCGGGCACCCGGGCCTCCAGAATGGCATCCATATCTGCCCTCAGACTCGCCACAGCAGCCTGGAGAGTCATCAAATTTACAGTAGGGGCTGGCCGGGCAAGCACCCTCAACTAAAAGGAATCAAGGCGCTGGTGGACTGCCAAAATCTTCCGCTCAATCTGCTGGGCCATCTTCCTCTCGATCCACTCCTCCGCCTCAGCAATGGACTTCTGCATCCAAGGCTGGATATGATGCATAAGTGTGTCCATTTGGGACTCTAACTTCTGGACCCTAGAGATCGGGACCAGTGCTGCAGATGGGGTGGAGCGGGAGGAGCTCGGAGCTGTGCTAGCACCCAAGATAGACTCAATCGGGGTGGTGTCAGTAGGCTCTGATGTAGCCTGAACAGCCCCTTGGGCTTGCTCTACCGTGTCCGCCAAGTTCTCACCAAGCGGCTGCACCTCTGCTCTGGGCCCTCTATTGAGAGCCAGCTCATTGGCCTCATCCCGGATGAGACCGATATCAACTATGCCAGTCGGGGTCTTAAGAACATCAATGTGCCACACGGGCACTCCAACAGACCTGCACAACTCGAAAATCATGCATGCAAAAGGGTAAGTAGTGGTGGCCTTAAAGTCCCTCTCATGAATAATTGCCAGCAACAGCCACGCGAAATCCATCTCGAATCCCGCAATTGTAGCAGCTATCAGTACTGCTCTATACCATGTAACAATATTGTCAGCAGCGGTGGGGGATAGGCAGTGACGGACCAATAACCAGAGGAATTTGGCCGCGAATGTGAGGTTGGCCTTTTTATGCCTCTTGGTTCTAGCACCCAATCAGCACCCTCACCTTCCACGGAGACGTTCTGGGCTATCCACCTCTTTGTGGTCTCTCTCACCACCATATCACGCTGGAAACGGCCATCCTTTATCAGCTTCCACCGGTAGTCAAACTCGGAGGTGAGGGGCGGCTTGGTGGCATCAGCATCAGCACCATATAAGAACCTGCGAATGGTGGGCAAAGAGATATCCACCCGCTTGCCGCGGCCACGAACATACTCAAGTGGTGCGTGTTTGGCGGGGTTAGCCCGCTTGTCCAAACGAGCCCTGAGAGTCGCCACATAAGATGCGTAGAACTCTCGCACCACCTCCTCGCTGTAATGGCGCAAGCTCCTAGCCGATGGCGGGTGAAGAGGTCAAGTATAGCTGGCATCGTGGGAAGACTCCCTGTAAGAACTCGCCGCTCGATTGTCAGAGTCCGAGTCATGACCCCCCTTGTCCTTGAGCATCTTCGCATCCCTGTATATCTGGTATTCTCCCTCGACACACCATCGGTTGGGCTGATCAGCAACCGGTACGGGGACGTCGGTCAGGGGTGATGGAGTAGAATCCGTACTGTCAGCTTCATCAGACGAGGCAGAGTGGACCGATGTAGCTGGAGCAGTGGCACCATGTGAAGATGACGCTTACTCAGACCCGAAAGCCTCCGAAGAGCCAGGCTTATCCCTCAGAAACTACAGTAGACCCAGACAATGTGCCGGTCAGTGTGCGTTCCTCATCAGACTGGGAGGCAGTGACTACGCCGGACGCCACCTTCGTGGGCGTGACTCGGGTGGTCCTAGCAGCACGTGTAGGTGTAAGGGTGCCTGGTGGCAGGTACTCTGGGTCACGATCATCGTCTGAGCCTATCACCATCCGGCGTGATGGGGCCACAGACTTTGATCGTCCTCTAGAGTAGACTACGTCAGGCTTGAGTGCCATTTGTACTTGCAAGGAGAGGTTATTAGGACCAATGTAAGCATGCCACACACTCAAAAGAATCAAACACAAAAGGGGAAACACAAACACAGTGGTAGTGCAGAACTGACTGACTGACACTGCCGACGGTTCGTCGCTGGAATGACGGTCCGTCAGCGGTGTCCGTCGATGGACACTTAGTAAAAAAATTTGGAATTTTTGAAACACAGGTTCTGTTAGAGACGATGGAAGTGCAGGACGGTCCGTCGATGAAACTACAGACCGTCGACCAAGGCCGTCGTCGGACACTTAGAAAAAAATTTCAGATTTTAAAAACACAGGTTCTGTTAGAGACGACGGAAGTGCAGGACGGTCCATCGATCAAATGACAAATCGTCGACCTAGACCATCGGTGGACACTTAGAATAAATTTTAAAATGCTGGACGTGCAAAGTTTCTGTTAATGATGACGGACTTGCAGGATGGTCCGTCGATCAGACGACGGACCGTCGACCACCCCCGTGGGTAGACACTTAGACTAAAATCTAGGAACCCTCAGCAAACAGGGTTCTGTTAAAGATGACGGACGTGCAGAACGGTCCGTAGACCACATCCGTCATTCTAAAGTTAGGCAAATATGGGGAGTGGCGATTGATGGACCCCATCGATGGTCCGTCGATTGACCTACGGTCCGTAGACGGGGTCTCGTACTGTTGGTCAGACAGATTTTTGGAAGCCATGGTTGGTACCCTAAAGAACAATATTTAAGCACACTAAGATTCATTAAGTTCATCTAGCATGTAACAAACTATTTTGTCATTCCTAGGGCATGAATTATTGCAATTTCAAACCTAGATTCTAAAGGATCAAACCCTAAGTCAGAAACAACAGCACCCAAAACACATTACATTTCGACCATAAACCCCCAACCCATTCACTTTCCATTATTCTAAGGGACTAGGAACTTAGTTTCAACAATTCAAGCATGCAATTTTGTCCCAAAGTTAAGACCCACATACGTATGACATCAATTTAGCATGGAAATGAATGAGAATCCATTGAGCAGATCAGAATGACATACCTGTGTACTGTAGTGGAGTGAAAGGGGAGATAAATTTGTATACGAAACCGACCGAGCCAAACTTGGAACACCGACCGGAAGGAAGACAGAAACAGATGGGTATTTGGAAGAGAAAAGCTTTTGGGATTGATGGGGATTTGGGGAAGAGGGAAATCAGAGTGTTTAAGGTGGTGTAAATGGGTGTGTGAGTGGAGGAGTTGAAAAAAAATGGGGAGGGAAACGGTTGGGAAGGGGATTTGAAAGGGTGGGGTAACTGAAAAGTTGAAAAATTCAATATATAGCCGGTCGGGTCGGGTCGGGTAATTGGGTCTGGGGAACTAAAGATTCCCCATCGACTGCTCCGTTGACTGTGCCCTAACTTAGAAAAATTTTAAAAACAAACCTGGGATCTACGAACCCTATCGACGGTCCGTCGATGGGACGATGGTCCGTCGATTGGTCTGTCGATCAGTGCACCAGACCAATTTTTTGCAGGTTTCTGGTGATTTGGTCCCTGCACATTTAACACCCAATAAGCTAATTTTTTTGTCTTTTCTGGACACTTTTTTAGACACGGACTCTAGTCTACTCTCTAGCCAACACTTCTAAAAAGAAAGCAAAAGAAAATTCATACGTGACATTAAGTAAGAAAAACAGAAATAATGCAACTATGACTATAAAATCACAAAAATCCTATTGTTGGCTAGAGGATACATATTGGGTTGCCTCCCAATTAGCACTTGATTTAACGTCACGGCACGACGCAGGACTCTTGATTACTCAGACTTCATCAAGATGGTATGCCTCGATCACTTCATTTGCATTTTCAGCATGCCCTAGATAGATTTTGATTCGTTGCCCGTTCACCTTGAATCTTACACCCTCCTTATTCTCCAACTGAACTTCTCCATGAGAGAAAACTTGGGTGATCAAGAATGGACCAGTCCATTTGGACTTGAGTTTGCCCGGAAACAAGCGCAACCTAGAGTTTAACAAAAGCACCAAATCCCCAACCACAAAATCGCGCTTCTCAATCTTTTGGTCATGGTACTTCTTCATCTTTTCTTTGTAGAGGGCTGAACTTTCATATGCCTTCAAGCGAAACTCATCAAGCTCATTTAACCCATTCAACCTTTGTTCCGCTGCTTCATTCCAATCCATCTTCAGTTTCTTCATTGCCCACATGGCCTTATGCTCTAACTCAACCGGTAAGTGACAAGCCTTCCCACATACAAGTTGGTATGGAGACATACCTATGGGCGTCTTGTATGCTGTCTGGTAGGCCTAAAGAGCATCATCAAGCCTTCTTGACCAATCCGTTCTACTCGCATTCACCGTTTTTGCCAGAATCTGCTTGATTTCTCTATTTGACACCTCAACTTGCCCACTAGTCTGAGGATGGTAAGGAGTGGCCACATTAAGACGAACCCCATATTTCTCCAATAACCCTTTGAACAACTTGTTACAAAAGTGGGATCCCCCATCACTAATAATGGCCCTTGGGGTTCCAAATCTGGAAAATATGTTCTTTTTTAAGAACGCGGTGACACTCTTCCCTTCATTATTTGCAAGTGCTATGGCTTCCACCCATTTTGACACATAATCAACCGCCACAAGAACATACGTCCTCCCATGAGAACTCACAAAGGGCCCCATAAAGTCAATACCCCACACGTCAAACAACTCAATTACAAGAATGGGATTTAAAGGGAGTTCTTGCCGTCTAGAAATGCCTCCATCTCTTTGGCACCTATCACATGCCTTAGTGAACTCATGAGAATCTTGGTGGATGGTTGGACAATAGTAGCCACATTGCAAGATTTTATGGGATGTCCGGATACCACTATGATGCCCACCCACAGGCGAGGAGTGGCATGCCTCCAAAACACTAAACATCTCAACTTCCGGCACACAACGCCGAATAAGCCCATCGGCACAACTCCTATATAAATATGGCTCATCCCAAAAGAACTTTTTCACATCATGCATGAACTTTTTCCTTTGATGAAAGGACAAGTCCGATGGGACGATATCACTAGCCAAGTAATTCGCAAAATCAGCAAACCATGAAATCAAGTCTTAAGAAGCGGTCAATACATGCTCATCAGGGAAAGTATCATCAATTTAAGCCTTTTCACCCAATTCTCGCATAGCTTCATCCTCTAGTCGGGACAAGTGATCGGCAACTTGATTTTCGGTCCCTTTTCTATCTTTCACTTCAAAGTCAAATTCTTGCAACAGTAATATCCAACGAATCAACCTCAGTTTTGCATCCTTCTTTTACATCAAATATCTCAAGGCAGAATGATCATTATGCACTATAACTCTTGTGCCAAGCAAATAGGAGCGAAATTTCTCAAAAACAAAGACCACAACAAGGAGATCTTGTTCAGTCACAGAGTAGTTCTTTTGGGCTTCATTAAGGGCTTTACTGGTATAGTAAATGGGGTGAAGGATTTTATCCCTTCTTTGACCCAAAACTACACCAAGCGCAACCCCACTAGCATCACACATAACCTCAAATGGCTTACTCCAATCCGGGGAAATAATAATGGGCGCAAATACCAATTTCTCCTTCAACTCACCAAATGCCTTAAGACATGATTCATCAAAATAAAACTTACACTCTTTCTCAAGTAACTTACACAGAGGATGTGCAATCTTTGAAAAATCCTTGATGAACCTCCGATAGAAGCCCACATGCCCAAGAAAACTCCTCACACCTTTTACAGAGATGGGTGGAGGAAGTCTCTCTATCACCTCGACTTTAGCTCGATCCACCTCAATACCCTTCTCTAAGATGCGATGGCCCAATAGAATATCTTCTTTCACCATAAAGTGATATTTTTCTCAATTTAGTACAAGGTTGTACTCTTCACATCTTTTGAGAACTTCAGACAAGTGACTCAAACAATGATCAAATGAGTCACCAACAACAGAAAAATCATCCATAAATACCTCAATGGTGTCCTCCACCATATCGGAGAATATAGACATCATACATCTCTGAAAAGTAGCCGGTGCATTACACAACCCGAAGGGCATCCTCTTGAACGTGAAAGTTTCATAAGGACAAGTAAAAGTGGTTTTCTCTTGATCTTTCGGTGCAATAGAGATTTGATTGTAACCCGAATAACCATCAATAAAACAATACCACCCCTTTCCTGCAAGCCTATCCAACATCTGATCCATGAAGGGCATAGGAAAATGGTCCTTCTCAGTTCATGCATTCAATTTCCGGTAATCCATACACACTCTCCATCCGATCACCGGCCTCATTGGAACAAGCTCATTTTTCTCATTAGGGACCACAGTCATTCCACCTTTATTGGGCACACACTGAACAGGGCATACCCAACTACTATCAGTGATCGGATATATGACTCCGGCATCCAACCACTTAATAATTTCCTTCTTCACTACCTCTTGCGTAGGTGGATTTAAACGTCTCTGGTGCTCAATACTTGGCTTATGATCGGGCATGAGTTGAATTTTGTGTGAAAAAATACCGAGAGGGATCCCAATAATATCCGTAATAGTCCACCCAATAGCTCTCTTGAACCTCTTTAACACTTCAACCAAACACTCTACTTGTTGCACCTTCAAATCTGACGAAATAATTACCGACAAAGTGTCATCTTTCTCCAAGAATAAATACCTCAGATGAGGTGGTAGAGCCTTATTCTCTAATTTTAGAGCCTCCTCAATAGATGGTTTCGCGGGTGGAGACTCGCGATGAATCATATCTAACTCCAATTTCTTGGGTTTGAACCGAACATCACCTCGACCAAGTGCCGCAATCAATGACCCATACTCTGCAATACCGTCACTCTTAAAGTTCATTATCACTGCTGCTAGTGCCTCAACACCAACACGTTCTTCTATTTGGACCTCTGACGAACTCTCAACTCTGTAGGATATCGCAGATACCAATTGGAGATCACCACTCTGCCTCATGGACCTATAAATATTGAAAGTCACTTCTTTATTGTTTAACCGAAACTTCATAGGCCCTTTATCCATGTCAACCAGGGCGCGACCGGTAGCAATAAATGACCTCCCAAGAATAATAGGCACCTCAAAATCCACCTCACAGTCAAGAATCACAAAATCGGCCGAAAATATGAATGACTCCACCTTCACTAACACATCGTAGAGTATCCCAATAGGCCTCTTCACTGTTCGGTCGGCCATCAGTAGCCGCATCGCAGTGGGCTTTGGATCACCCAAAACCAATTTTTTGTAGATGGATAGAGGCATGAGATTTATGCTTGCCCCAAGATCACATAATGCTTTAGCGAAGTGTAACAGCCCGATTGTACATGGAATAGTGAAAGCACCCGGATCTTCTTTCTTTTGCACTAGAGACCTTGTAGCAATATCACTACAGTGTTGCATCCTATTATCATCCTCAAAACTAACCGATCTCTTCTTAGTGACCATATCTTTCATGAACTTGGTGTAACCGGGCATTTGTTCAAGAGCTTCTATCAAAGGAACATTGATGGAAAGTTGTTTCAACATATTAATAAAACGCCGGTATTTACCATCCTTGATCTTTTTCACCAACCTTTGCGGGAATGGTGGTGGTGATCTTGGAATGGGAGTCACCTTTTGGGGCTTCTCTGCTTCTTTTACTGCTTCATCTACCAACTCACCACTAGCTTCTACTACCTCATCTTCTCTTCTCATCTTATTTTCTACGCCAGACGGCATAGGTGGATTTATGGTTTGCTTACCACCTTGAGTATTGAATGCCATACTATGTGCATCATTCTTCGGATTTTGAACAGTGTTGCTAGGAAGAGTACCCGGTTGACGAGGGTTCACAGTAGACGACAATTGGGCCATTTGTATCTCAATATGCTTGATTGAGACTGCATGTGCATCCACTTTTTGCCTAATGTTAGCCAAATCACCTCTCAATTTCTTGGCGTGATCATCACTTGCGTCAAACCTCCTCCTCATCTTTTGCAACATATCTTCAACTCGCGCCATACTACCTCCACCATCCATGGGAGCAACTTCCCAATTTTGAGGTGGAACATAGGGCCCACTTCGATCGTTTCTATTTCAATAGTTACTCCGGTTGAAGTTGTTGTCGCGATTGTAGTTTCCTTCACGAACATAGTGACCCTATCAGTTGTAATTCCCATAGTTCCGACCTTGATTTCCTTGACCTTGGCGCCAATTTTCCTGATTGGAGCCTTGGGCGTTCGGTCGAAAACCCCCGTCTGCTCATTCACTGCATAAGAATCCTTCTCATAGTAAAACTCATCTATCGGTGGTGGAAGATTAGTCAAATAATTCACCGCATTCACTTTCTCTGCACCCCCAGTGACATGTTTCAACACTAACCCAAGCTCAGTTCTCATTTGAGCCATCTCTTCACGAATCTCATATGCGGCTGGGTTGTGTGTAGATTGCACCGCAAAAGTGTTTCTCCTAGTATCCGACTTCCTAGTGCTCCAAGCTTTATTATTTCGGGAGATTTTCTCTAACTTCTCAGTGATCTCTGCATAAGTACACTCCCCATAGGAACCACCCGCAATAGTATCAAGAACCACCTTATTGTTATCATCTTGCCCCCGATAGAAGTACTCTTTCAGCGACTCATCATCAATGCGGTGGTTTGGGACACTTCTCAAGAATGAGGTGAACCTATCCCAAGAACTGCTTACTGATTCCCCTGATAATTCCACAAAGTTTTTCACTCTATCTGTGTGGTTGAGCTTTATAGAAACGGGGTAATACCTTGCTAGGAACACATCCTTCAACTGCTCCCAAGTATATGAATTGTAGGGCAACTCAGTAAACCAGATTGCGGCCTCTCCCGTCAGTGAGAGAGGGAACACTCTTAACCCAATGACGTCCATGTCCAAGTCATGCCTCCCGACACAACTCTTACACACCAACCTCAGTTTGGCGATGTGAGCATATGGATCCTCAAATGGTAGCCCCGAGAACAGACCTCTAGCGGTGAGCATCTACATCAAGCTACTGGTTACCACGAAAGTATGACCATGTGGTAGAGGAGGTAGGACAAGTGGCCCATCAGAGTCAGTGATGTTAACATTTCCCCTATAGTATTCTTGAGGGTGTGGGCAGGAGGTTCCCTCCTCGGATAACCTTCACCAGGGATATCAACCATCACTTGATTATGAGCATCAACCAGCGGGGGAGGTTGAGGATTGATCTCATCCTCGATATAAGCAGGATTTATTTGAATGTTCATTCTGCAAAGTGTACGGTTTAGTTCTGGATCAAGTGAAAGTATTGGTTCTCCTCGACTCCGTGTACTTGGCATACACTAAAGCTAGACCTGCGAGAGACAAAAACGAAAGAAAAGTAAAATCAGGAAATTATTGACTAATATTTAGTAATGTGCTTAAAGTTAATCTAAAAGCCACTTTTCCCGCCAGCGGCGCCAGATACGCTCAAACTTACTTCCCTAAAGAAGTATAAGCGGTCGTATCCAGTAAAGAACCCAAATGTTAGGTTGGGGTCGATCCCACGAGGAAAATGATTTAGACTTAACTTTAATCTACGATCACTTCTATTTAGTCAAGTCCTTTCCAAAAACAAACAATTAAATGGGGGATTTTGTATAACAAAAGTATTTAATTAATTCTAAGTAAACAAGTAGCAAGTTAAAATATTTGATGTTTATCAAGTGATGAGAGAAACTAGGGTGTAAGTGTTACCCATAGGTTCATAACGCAGTAAACCTAGCTATAACAACTCTTTCCTAGTATCTTGCATGCAAAGTGGTAAGTTATGTATACCTAATTCCTTGGTCCGGCAACTAGGGAATTTCACTTCGCACCTTGGTCCGGCTACGTGTGTATACTTTACTAAACCTTATCTTTTACCTCATAGTAAGCATCATATTCAATGTATGGCTAAGTTACTACTTCGCACCAATTGAAACTAGCCTATTAGATAGTGTATACTAAATCTACGTTGATAATTCTTTTCTTACTATCTACCTCCTTGGTCCGGCAAGTAGTAACAAGGCGAGTTCTAACGTTGGCCACCGTTAAAAAGACTTCTAAACGAAGAATTATCAATACATGCAAGAAACTATTCTAGAATTGTTATTTTAGCTAGTTTTACTTTGTTAATTACCCATGGTTCCCACAACCCTAGTTGTGGATTTAGTTACCCATGTTAAGAATTACACAATTCATATTTATTAAACAAGAAATCATATACTTACTTTAACAAGTTGAAGAAAACCCAGAAAATACCACTTGAATTAATGAATATATTGTAAGAAACGATTCCGGAAAGTATAAGTATTTTCCAAAACCCAAATCTTTCTTCCAATAACACAAGTCTCAAAAACAAATAAAAGAGTCTAATAACAAAAACGAGGTTTTTAGTCCTACTTATAATAATAGAGTCCTAAAATAAGAGGAAACCTAAATAAGGAAAAATCTGTTCAAAACGCATCTCGAGTCGACGACCTTGCTGACGGTCCGTCGATGGAACGACGGACCATCGACACCTTCGTCGGTCCATACTTGAATTCTTTTTCAGCTGCCTTTTCTTCAATCATTTTGTTACCATTGATGAACCCCATCGACGGTCCGTCAATGGCCTTACGGTCCGTCGATGGATTCCGTTGCTCCACACTTAGAATCTTTTTCAACTCGGGTACTGGGATTACATTCTGTCAACACCAATGATTTGCCAGGACGGTCCGTCGATGAGTTGACGGACCGTAAACCCTTCCGTAGCCCCACACTTAGTCAGAATTCCCCGATCTTTCTTCAGCAGCTTAAATCTTCAGTCGACGGTCACTACCAACGGACCGTCGATGGCTCCGTAGGTCACCACTTCTGCACTGATTTCAGCACAGTCTTCTACGTTTCCATTTGGACAGTTTTCCCGCAAACAAAGATAAAAATACATTAAAACTACTACAAAGAGGTCTTAGACACACACTAAACTTAAGAAAAAAGTATTGAAAGTATCGTAAAATCACGGTTCATCAACTACAACCCCAATATTATGAATAATTTCATTCTTCCAAATAGTAACAATTAGCCCTTTCAGAACTATCAATTAATTTGCTGTACTACCACAATTTTCACAATGTCATTCTTATGGTGACCATCTCCTTCAAGGAGAATTTTTTTTTATTGTCATGATTAAAATTATTACATTCAAGACTTATTTCTTGATAACCAATGACAAATTTGTGTTGCCACACAACAACATTTATTTTGATCATGACTACAATCTTTACAGAAAAGATTTATTTCTTTTATTTGTCGTCCAATAGTTCATTTTAAAATATACCACAATATTTATGTAGTACTCAAAGTATATATATATATGACTAAAATGAATATTTATGTCAAAAGATTTTCTTTCAATCTCTCAAACCTCCCGTATTGGTGAGATGTGACATTCATCCAACAATACATGTACATGTTCTTATCCATACGAACACAAGTCACATTTTCTTCAAGAAATGGACTATAACCATTTGTACATGTTCCATAAGTTTTTATTAGAAACTCATTGTCATGTTTTTGCATTATGTAACTCACCTCAACATCACTTTAAGAGGTCAAATGTACCAAAATGTACTACCACTTTGTATTTATATATTTTGATGGAGGATTTACAAAACTTTTTAAATTGGGTTGCACCAATAACAATGTGCCCAACTTCTCATACCACTTTGATGGATAAAAATTACCTTTAATAATTACCTTCACATTTTAAGGACCATCTTAAGAAACAATGTGTCCAATAACCTTTTATACAATTTTAATGGACAAAATTACCTTCACATTTGAAGGAACATCTTAAGAATCCATAATGTTCTTCCTTTTAATTACCACGATAATGACCATAAACATTTTACCATACCCATGTTTATACATTCAACCACTTATCATATTTAAGATAAATTAATACACTGCTACCACATTTACATAAGAGGATGAAACAAATTTATTGGGTAAATTTTGTGACTTT